>JARUPY010000094.1:0-143817 GCA_029817715.1 Melastoma dodecandrum
TTAGAATCAGTTAAACTGGCCAGTGGTATGCTAAACACTCTCCATATATCTGGTATACCTATATTTCCCGAAGTTGCACAAGAAATAGTTGTTCTGGTGTCTCAGAACTATAAGCCTCTAGGTGAAGAATCCTTTCCCAAGTTAGAAGTATGAAGATGGCATTATTTAATTAGACTTGATATAACAGAGTTGCCTATTACAAGGACAAGAAGTGAAGTGATAGGATCAGAAACATCGAGCTAGTCACTCTAACCGAAAAGCAATTTCTATTATAATGGAGAAAACAAACCGAGGGCGACCCAGTCGATTTGTATTGATTCTTAAAATTGTAATACACCATACAAGTAAACATCCAAATTCGAGGTGGTTACTGGAAAGGAAACTGGGACCTTACAGCATGAATTTGCTTGTTTTGAAAATAAATTCATTGTTAGTCCATCACCATTTCCTAAATTTTCCTGCTCTGTCCGTCCTCCCATTTTCTGTACGAAGTAAGCATTATCGGCAGAGCTGTTGGTGATGGGTTGGTGTGAACTCACTGTCGGATGAGCCATAACTATAATCATCCTTCTCTGCACACTCCATAAAACCTGGTTGGGCCTATGTTCTCCTCTTCTCCTCTACTGCCTTCAGAAATCTTCTGAAACAAACGCCCACCTTCACAAGGAAATCATTAAGACACCTTGGTTGTTTGAACATAACCCCCAAATTCCTCTTCTGCTTCCTGCAAAAGCATCTCGAAGGCCGGGTGGTCTTAGATATGCGGTCGGGGATCACGAATCTTGTGAGGTCCTTTCCGACACACACTGCTAGAAAGCCTTTGGGGACAACATCCGCCGTCGAAACATCGGTAAAAGGAAGTGTCCGCTTCAGGAACTTGATGCTCTTGCTTCCATGACTTGTTGTGTTGGTCATGGAGCTGTCCATGTTG
Source organism: Melastoma dodecandrum (assembly GCA_029817715.1). Lineage (NCBI taxonomy): Eukaryota > Viridiplantae > Streptophyta > Magnoliopsida > Myrtales > Melastomataceae > Melastoma > Melastoma dodecandrum. The sequence goes on from JARUPY010000094.1 coordinate 932, forward strand.
CTAGTAGATGCACTGGATCTGATGCCGCTCTCTGGTGCATTCTTTGCAAACTTTCTTCCACTTCTTGAGTATTTGTTGAAGCCTAACAATGTCGCTTATCTTGTTAGACTTATTTGAATCCATTTCTGCAGCAGAGTGTGAGTGGAATCTGGTGTTGGGTGGTTTTGTATGTGATGAGCAGCTGATGATGTGTGGTTCTGCAGTATTTAAGCTGGTGAGCTTAGACCCGTCAAGGTGTTGGTTAGCGTGATAATTAATGCATGTTCCGGGTTTTTACGCCATTGAATCCTGGTTGTTGGTGGGGAAAAGAAAAACTAACTGCTTCTGTGTAGGCATCTGGGAATCATTACCATTGACCATGTCCTCCAACATGCTTACTCTTTCCAATAATTTCTTCTAATGATTTGAGCGTACCAATTTATACCACTGAAATCATGCACTGCTCTTTCTTTTGCTTAGGTTATTCATAGTATTCCTCTAGCATTTCTCGATCACTTTCCTCTTCCCTATCCTCTCATTGAATATTCAAGCTCATGATACTGAGGGCAGGGCTTACATCCATCACTTGTGTTTGAATGGAGGTATGAAATACTGCCCTGCAGTGGTTGCAAGGCATGAGTAATTTCCAAACTGCTTTACAAACGATATAAACAGAGTAGCTTGCAGTTATTTTTGAAAATGAGCATTTCTATTTTGATTTGTCCTGTTTGCATTAGATCAATGTAGTGGCAGGTGGGGGAGTATTAATTAAAGAAAAGAGTGGAGGTTTCGCTTTACGTACAAGGGACAGTCCTTTATATTATTATTCTGGTATATGAATGATCCTCCTGATGCATCTGCCTCATCGGTCAAACCCCCCTACCTTATAATTTTCATCATATGCTGGTCTGTCTAATGACTTGCCAGTCCCTGCCTCTCTGCACATTGCATATTGTTTTGTTTGGAATCTGTGACCCTCTAGATTACAGCAGTTAAAATAATGAGATTTGCTGGGATTTGTTTATTGATTTACTCATCCTCTTCCCCTGTTGTTTATTGGATTCCTGGAGGGTAAAAAGGAGGATCCTATGAGAAGGTGGGAAACAGGAGGAGGGGACTTAGGAAGGATGAGGTGAGCCCCTCGGTATAATGCAGCATTTTTAGCTACTACTTTCCTTTGAAAATATATGGTCTCAGAGGACTTGCTCGTCTGCAATAACTGGATTTAGCTCGTTTGTTTTACTTCACCCCTCGATTGATGGCCCTTTTTTTAACCTTTGTCTCTGGTAGAAAAGGTTGGTCCAGATGGAAGTTCTTTTTAGCTTTGTTCCAAAAAACAATGTTTGTCGGAAAAATACTTCACGAAATAGGACATCGACTTTCAAAATTCGCCAAATAATATCCATGACTCGTCATTAGAAACACCGAGTTCAACGTTGATATTTGGAGGGCGTGGTCAAAGGGTAGATTTGGACTAATCAGTACAAAGGAAGGAAAGATGGGGGAGGGAAGGTCATGTTGCACTTGCAGGGGATAGCATATTATGCTTGTTATTGAATCAGGAGGAGGAGGAGGAGTTGATATGATCATTGCTTTTTCATGTGTGTCAACAGTTTTAATTTAGATATGGTGTTGAAAATGAATACTTGGGTAGATAGATAGATAGATAATGGAATAGGAAATACAAAATAGTTTATTATTGTGGATTTGGGGGGGTGTGAATCTTATGATTAGGGGATTTGGCATGTTGTGCTGCAGTTGAGATAAGCTAATAATTAGGGGATCTGGTTCACAATCACATGACCCACCCCCCAACCTCTCCTCTCCTTTTCTTCCCTCCTTTGTTTAATATTTGTTTTCTGATGATGCCTTAACATGCCCGTGAGAAGGGCAATAGCAGCCGATTCACACTCCTCAAAAGGAGACATTTGACTTTAATTCGAAAGCTTTTTTACGTTATTTTTTTAGAGGAGGAATTCCTTTTGCCAGACAAAACTAGCGGACCGGATCATCGAATGGGCCGGGCCATTTTTCCCTTCTCAAGCCTCATTTTCGGCCCATTTTCAAGAACCGACCCTTGACTCCTGGTGAGAATTAAAATTCCTTTTTCTTTCCTTAATATTCTCCGAGGATTCATTAATGGGTTTAATTGTCTGTTGGCGTTTCCGGTAAAGAGTTGGGAATAGAGTTTGAAGTAGAATAGAATCAGATATATTATGAGTGATTGATTTAGAGAGTAATTTAAAAAAAACAAATACGGTAAGATTTTGAGAATAACTTTAATTGACGGAATAAACTCATAGTAAAATACTTTTTTTTATATAATTTATTGAAAGGGACAAAAAAAAGTAATACTATGTATTAAGGAGTTGAAAAAACTTTTTAAATCTAATCAAATTAATTATTGTGTTGGAATTTGGAAATCTCATTCCAATACGATTTCTTCGCCGGCCATATCCCCCAGTTTCCCCTTTATCTCCTGCCCCATTGCCATGCACATAAAGCAGCAACCAGCCATGCCAATAACGAGCTTAGTTATTTATAAACGATAATATTTTGTTTAATAAAATATAATTTACAAAATTCTTGATGTAGAGTCGAGAATGCAAACAATGAATTCCATTTATAAAAAAGCTCACCGTTGCAATAGCGATTTCGTGATTATAATCATGAAATCGATGTTGTTTAACACCGATTTTTCCATAAGTTTGTTTTTGTTGTTCTCAATGACGACTTCGCTCTACGCTGGAAGGGTTCCTGAATGGGCACTCATCCACTGCCTTCATTGAGAGATGGAAGCAAGAGACACATACTTTTCACAGGGTTAGTGTAGCTGTAGATACAGCTAGGCGGGGGTTCCGATTTTAAGTTTTATCATCTTAGATTTCTCGGCCATATGTCTACATTTGCTTGGTCTGTTTTCGGGGATAAATTATCTAAAGTCCGGTAGACTTAAGATGAGTTGGCTAGCATCTCACTTTGATCATCTTTTGGATTATGCTAGGGAAGAACAGGTACGCCCGCATACTCGTGCGTACATATTATAGTTGATAGGAGACATGGTTTTCGCCAAAAGTGAGGCAACTTGGTTCATTTGATGTGGCTGCACAACTGCTTGAGGATTTTGAGGTCGTGGGTCGTTACAAACTGGGGATCCACATGTCTAGCTTGGCTCAACAGGAACCTATGTCGAACAAAGATGTGTCACAAGCAACTGATTGTCATATTGTTGCAGATATGGGCATAAGATAGATTTTCGCACAATTCACCCTTTATGCATCGTACTAGGCATGTAGAGGGTGTGCCACTGGCCTATAAATGGGGGGTGCAGTTCAACACGAAGATTGTCTTTACGACTGTCATTATAGATGGGAACTATACATAGAGACATTGGATAGGCTGAATACGGAACATGTAACTATGATCGTTACTTGGTTGTTGTTTTATGAAGGTGTCTCTTCTAACTTAACTGAAAATTTCCTTTTAGATTATATGGCGTCCATACGTCCCGCGAAATTGTCACCTTACTACTTGGACCAAGAAGACTCGTGGAGGGCCCGTGCTCTATTGATCTACTTCTTTATCGTAGGATACATTTTTTAGACAAAGTCATCCGTCAGCTTGGAGATCATCAACTCATGACAGCATCCTCTGACTCCGACGCCCATCTTCGTAGGATTGTCATGTGAAGAAAACAGTTCAACAACTGAATGCATATTCATGCCTAACATAGCTCCTTGTGGCATGTTGGGAAAAACCACATCGTGCACTTGAGCTGGGATTCGTCCACTAAGCATGACAAGTAGTACATGCATCGCAACCGTCCGTATACATCGAATACGGGCATCATGCTAGGCTTGTTGTTTTGGAAGAAGAATACAGTGAAAGGTCTATGAGGGCCTATGTTCATCGGACTCAGAGACGTGCCTTCAATTCTCACTCTTCACGCCTCATTGTCTACATCGGTTGCGCTGTAGGGTGAATCAATCAGGAACAAAGCTTTATGTGATGCCCATAGTGTATCATTCCTCTATATCTTTTTCTCTGTACCTACTTATTTAATGAACAGTGTTTAGTTTAATTATATATTGTAGATGCCACAACGCCTGACAGTTTTGGGTCTCATGGAAGATGTTCCTGGATTATTTGCCAACCTGCTACTCTCTTCTTTGAAGTAAATAAGGTTCATTAAGGCCATCGTTTTTCCGTCATTTAATCTGCGGCCAACACTGGGGAAGCCTCTCAGCCTCCCTGCAACTTCGAATCTTGGCTTCTGGGAGTGGAAACTTCGTAAGAATTTCAGTTGACTTTCATCTTGGCTGTTGTTCTACACTTATGGGCGATTTAAATTATATGCATGTTGTAACACTGGAAAACAGTTTGATCGGCATTACTTGGACCACTAGCATATTCTATGTCGATTCAAGCACGATTGGAACACTCTTTCTTGACACAAGACCAGGTAGAGTTTGTGCAAAGTCAATGACATTTTAGGGATGCTCGCCCATGAGGACCCTCGTCAAGCAACCTGGAAAGGTGCTATCTGGAATCGAGCACTAGTTAGTTCCCTTTTAAGTTATTACATCTTCCTCTTGGACATTCGAACTTGGTTTGGCCATTTCTTAGTCTCCGATACTGTTATATCAGAAGCAGAGCCAAACAAATATCGCAAAAGTCCTTTCTTTCTTCTTTCCGCGAACAGGATTTACTTGGGCCATCTCAATTCATTAATGCCTGACAGTTTTTACTAAGAGTAGTCCAATATATGTGTGAGTTGAACTCGTCATATTTTTTTTATCTAAACCATGATATGTGCTTTTGCTGCTTGTTAATTTATTTTGCTCTAGAAGCTGCAAGTAGAAGGTTGAACATTAACTGCAGATTCTAGCCAAAAGAGTAAAGTTTTTGTGACCTTTGAGATCCTTTATAATAGTGAATCTGCTTCCCTTTTTGTATTGTAAATTATATTTTTCAGGCAACGAAGAGCTCCGGTTTCAAAGTTCAAATGGGTCTAATAATTGATCTTATTGCTGCCAAAACTCCAGATGAAGCAAGTCGTCCACAGTGCTGGGTTTTGATGTCACTTTTATTATTGTTTATCGAGGGTGTGGAGCTGTCAGGAGATGAATGAAATGCTGGTAAAAAAAATTCAGATTTGTTTTATTGTAGGAGTAGAGTAACACGCACAAGGCAATGAATTCGTGCTATGTCAGTGAGAATCATTGCTCTATCTAGCCGAATGATATCGAATTCATGGACTAATGGTTGATGGTGGATTTGAAAGATAAAAGGGTTATAATGATTAATGTCCATTCTCTGTTACTTGTTTTATTCCGTGGAGTGTGCTTCCTGTTTCCTTCTGCTTTCATCTATTTTTGCTATCAAACCAGTCGATTTGTATTGATTTTTAAAAATTGTGATAACCAAATACAAGTAAATGTCTGAAATCAATGTGGTCACTGGAAAGGAATCTGGAAAACCAGGACCTTACAGCTATAACTGTTGATTGTTTTGGACATAAATTTTTCATTGCTATCCCTCATAACTTCTGGTTTTTCCTACTCTGTCAGTCATCCTTCTTTTTCTGGAGAAAATTAAGTGGCACTTATCTGCAGAGTTGGGGGTGATGGCTGGGAGTCAGCTCACAGTCAGATGAGCCGTAACCATAATCCTTCTCTGCACACTCGTAGAACAGGTGGGTTATCTCTCTCTTCTCCTCTACTGCCTTCAGAATCTTCTGAAACACGCCCACTTCACATGGAATCTTCAATACCCCTTCTTGTTGAAACCCGAATTCCTCTTCTGCTTCCTGCAAAAGCATCCCAAAGGCCGGGTGCCTCAGATATGCGGTCGGGATCACGAATCTCGTGAGGTCCTTTCCGACACACACTGCTAGGAAGCCTTTGGGGACAACATCCGCCGTCGAAACATCGGTAAAGGACAGTGTCCGCTTCAGGAACTTGATGCTCTTGCTTCCGTGACTTGTTGAGTTGGTTGTGCAGCTATCCATGTAGCCAGTAGATGCACTTGATCTGATGCCACTCTTTGGCGCATCCCTTGCTGCTTTCTTCCACTTCTTGAGCATTTGCTGAAGCCTAACGATGTCGCTTACCTTGCTAGAAGACCTCTTAGAATCCATTGAAGCGGGGTGTGCCTGTAAGAATGAAAAATAGCTCCTGCTGCTATTCGGTTTTGTATGTGATGAACAAGAGGATGGCATGTAGTTCTCCAGTATTTAAACTAGGGAGCTTAGGCTGGTCAAGGTTGCGACAATTAATGCATGTTCCGGTTTTTACGCCATTGAATTATGGTCGTTGGTTGGAAAAGCTAACCGCTTCTGTGTAGTAATCCCGGGGGTCATTACCATGGACCATGTCCTTTCACATGGTTGCTCTTTCCAATTATTTCTTCTAATGATTGAGCTTAGCAATGATACTTCAGAAATCATGCTCTTCTTTTGTCCTTTTTCTTTCTCTAACATTAAAAATTATTACAAGTACATCTCTCCCATATGCTCATCCCATTTCAAGGCCACTTGCCACCATCCCCCCCCCCCCTTCCAAATCTCATATTCGAATTCATAGCATCGAGGGCAGTGCACGCATATCGCTTTTATTGGAACGATGTACTAATCAGTGTCCTGACAGAGGTAATTTTTTAAACTGCTGTATAACTAAAAAGGAATCTGTGTTGCTAACTGTTACTCTAAAAGCTAATTGCTTTTCTTTAAACAACTAGTTGTGAAGGCTCTTTTGAAAAAGATGGGTCTCTCCTATTTGCTATATATTTAATTAAGCAAGTGTTTGTGGAGGTGGAGGAGGATCAGACAGAGGGAGGGGGTGTTTAGCATTACGTACAAAGGGGCAGTCCTTTTATATTAATTTGGTACATGATTGATCCTCCTGCTGCTGATGCAACTGCCTCAAACAGTCAAACACCCCCACCTTGGAATTATCATCATATGCTGGTCTGATGATGAGCCAATCCCACCTTAGATTACATCAGTTTAAACAAAGAGATTTGCTGGGATTTGTCTATTGAATTACTCGCCCTCTCCACCTGTTGTTTATTGGGATTCCGGGAGGGGAGGATCCAATGAGGAGAGACTTTGGAAGGATCCCATGTGCACCGTGAATACATGAGCAAGCAAGCAACCGCTGGTCATGTGAAGAGGCGTTGGTATCAAACTACTTGCTCATCTCCCCCCCCCCCTCCCCCTCCCCCTTGATTGATCATGGTGATCCTCACCCCGATGCATATAACTCCACAATGGAGGTGTCCTGTTTTTTGTCTTTAACATCATCATCATCCCTTGTTAACTTCTTGTTTTGAATTTGTCAAAATGGGGGTTGTTTGTCATGATGTTGTGTTATGGGGAGGAGGAGGAGTTAAGTTAGCTGATAATTAGGATCTAGCTCACATGACCCTCTTTTTCTTTCTCTCTGGGGCTGCATGCGGTGACAATAAATGGCTTAGTAGTAGTAGTAGTGGTCAAGTGGGCATGGGTGGGGAGGGCATCTTTTTTTTTCTTATATATTTTTTATTATTCATTTCTTCTGTCTGACAATTTACATACACTTTGGTTGGATCATCAACAAACTCAGACACAGCCCCCCACCCCTACAAGATCAATCCCCTAGGGACGAGGGGGCTGTGAAAAACTCTTTTCCAGCACCACCCCCCCTTTCTCTTGATTTGTTTCAAGTGGTGTTGCTGCTGTTCCCCTATTGCTACTACTAATAATAATTGGGCCTACCTGGTTTTCACTTCACGGGCTTCAGTTGGGCGTGGGCCGGCCCATAATTATGAAGATGAAGAAGGGTTGAACGGCAGTCCAAAACAGCAAGTGTTTCCTTCGTGTGGGGGCAGGGGGTGGGCCTGTGGGATTGGATTGGATTATGGGTGTTGTTCAGCTTAAGGGTGTAAATATAGTTGAATTGAGTTTGTATGATCTTAGCTCGATCTCGACCTGGACGCAGCCATGACGGCTCAAGAATAGTCCGGACCAGAGGGCAGGGCAGGACCCCTGGTACAGAGCTTTATGTTAGAAAGGATTGATCGTACCATACCTAAAAAAAGGAAGAAGGAGGAGGAGGAGGGACATCGTGGGGTGGTTATCCACGTGAGCTCTGCCCTGTACTCCCTCCCTCGCCCACATTCACTGAATCAAGACCAGCAAAGGCTGGGGTGGTTTGTCTAACGTCAGCAGGGGTCACATTCTTCTAACTTGGTGGGTGAGGCAGCAGCGGCATCCCCGAAAAGGCCCAATTACCCAGTTCTTTCAACCCATCCCTCCTCCTTTTCCTTTTCGTAAAGCGTGATGCGGTGGGGGGTTGGGTGATGGTGACTCTGCACCCCTGGATTTTGGTGTTTTCATGGGACTCACTGACTGACCCCTGCTCTCCTTCTCTCCCTCTCCCTCTATATGGTAAGGCTAATTATCGGTTTAAAGTGATTTGGTTGACTATTTTTTTCAAAGTATTAGTTTCTCATACTGGCTGACTTTCTTCTTCCCCGAGCTCTGAACTCCATCCCCTTTACTCTCCCCGTCCCGACGTCGGCGATCGATCGGCGATCCTCCCTTGTCCTCTCCTTTCGGGACCCTTGCGTCCAACCTCACCGGGCTCCTTTTTTGTACTTGGGTATGCTGCTTAATTGATCCCCCCCTCCCTCCGATCGGCTTCTTTGTGTTGCCGGCCGATGGATGACCACCCCCGTGGGTTCGCTCGGATTTGAGGCTCTCCTCTGTCTTCTGCCGATCTCTAGATCTACTAGGGTAGGCGGGGGATTGGGTACTGGGGCTAGGGCTCTGAGCTGAGCTGGGCTCTATTGGGTGGAATTGTCGTTGCTGCTGTTGTTAGGGATGGAGTGCAACTGCTTCGATCCCCAGTGGCCGGCGGATGAACTGCTCATGAAGTACCAATACATCTCAGACTTCTTCATCGCCCTCGCCTACTTCTCAATCCCCCTCGAGCTCATCTACTTTGTCAAGAAGTCCGCCGTCTTCCCTTACCGCTGGGTCCTCGTCCAGTTCGGCGCCTTCATCGTCCTCTGTGGCGCCACCCACCTCATCAACCTTTGGACCTTCACCACCCACACCAGGACAGTTGCCATCGTCATGACCACCGCCAAGGTGTTTACGGCCGCAGTCTCCTGCGCCACTGCCCTCATGCTCGTGCACATCATCCCCGACCTGCTCAGTGTCAAGACGAGGGAGCTGTTCCTGAAGAACAAGGCCGCCGAGCTCGACAGGGAGATGGGGCTTATTCGTACCCAGGAGGAGACCGGGAGGCATGTTAGGATGCTCACCCATGAAATCCGGAGCACCCTTGACAGGCACACCATACTGAAAACCACTCTGGTCGAGCTGGGCAGGACCCTCGCACTAGAAGAGTGTGCCCTCTGGATGCCGACGAGAACTGGATTGGAGCTGCAGCTCTCCTATTCTCTTCGTCAGCAGAATCCGGTTGGTTATACCGTGCCCATCCATCTCCCGGTGATCAATCAAGTGTTTGGAACCAGCCGTGCCGTGAAGATTTCGCCCAATTCTCCTGTGGCCAGGCTCAGGCCTCTTGCTGGGAAATATATGCCTGGAGAAGTGGTTGCCGTTCGTGTCCCTCTCTTACATCTGTCAAATTTCCGGATCAATAACTGGCCGGAGCTATCAACAAAACGCTATGCCCTGATGGTTCTGATGCTCCCCTCAGATAGTGCGAGGCAGTGGCATGTGCATGAACTCGAACTTGTTGAAGTGGTGGCTGATCAGGCATGCTTTAAACTCCTCAAATTAGGAAGTTTTTAGTCTTTCTGTTACATCAAGTTGCGGTGAAAGTAATCGGGTGCATTCAAGGGTATTATTTCCTGTGCATATCTTTTAGTATGCTGATTGGTGATGCAGGTTGCTGTAGCTCTTTCTCATGCTGCGATTCTGGAAGAGTCTATGCGAGCTAGGGATCTTCTAATGGAGCAGAATGTTGCTCTTGACCTTGCCAGAAGAGAAGCTGAAACCGCCATCCGTGCTCGCAATGATTTCTTGGCTGTTATGAACCATGAGATGAGAACACCTATGCACGCCATCATAGCACTTTCCTCTCTGCTGCAGGAAACTGAGTTGACACCAGAGCAGCGTCTCATGGTGGAAACTATAATGAAGAGCAGTAGTCTTTTGGCTACTCTTATTAATGACGTATTGGATCTTTCAAGGCTCGAGGATGGAAGCCTTCAGCTTGACATTGGCACTTTGAATCTCCGTTCTGTATTTAATGAGGTAACCGTGAACATAGAAACTGCATTTTCAGCACTCTATGACCTGACTTGTCTTGATTCATACTACTTTGGATTGACAATTGTTTGGGTTACACCACTACATGCTATTGCAACTTGTTTTACCTTAATGACAGGTTATGTATCTGATCAAACCTGTGGCATCTGTCAAGAAGTTGAATATAGTACTGAATTTGGCGGAGGATTTACCAGAGTATGCTGTTGGCGATGAGAAGCGTCTCATGCAAATCATTCTGAATGTTGTTGGTAATGGTGTTAAGTTTTCAAAGGAGGGAAGCATTTCGATAACTGCTTCTGTTGCTAAAGCAGAGTTACTTCGGGACACTAGGGCTCCTGAATTTTTCCCAGTACCTGGTGACAACAACTTCTATTTACGAGTGCAGGTTTGATTTTTCTACTTAGCCTTTTCAAGTTTCATCATTGGTGGATTTATATGGCAATGCTTTATATGGCAGCTCACGCTGTGACATATCTGAAGTGGTGTTTCACTGTCGTCTTTGTTTTATAGGTCAAAGATATGGGATCAGGTATCAGCCCTCAAGATATTCCCAAGTTATTCACTAAATTTGCCCAAAATCAATCTCCGGCCCTTAAAAACTCTGGTGGGAGTGGACTGGGACTTGCAATTTGTAAAAGGTACACCTTTCCTTGTATTGGCTCTCTAGACCCTGCAGCGGGTTTAGCCATGTATATGACCCACGGCGTCCTTCTGGTGCATTTTGAGAACTTAGGTACTGACTGCTGAGTAAGTTAACTTATGGAACTATATTATTGTCATTTGCTGCGTCTAGGTTTGTTAACCTCATGGATGGCCATATATGGATTGAAAGTGAAGGTCTTGGCAAAGGATGTACTGCTACTTTTATCGTGAAGCTTGGAATTCCAGAAAAAATAGGTGATACAAAGTTTCCTGTTATAGGCCAATCGGCTGCTAGTCGGGTTCAGACCAGTTTTCCTGGGCTGAAGGTTTTACTCGTGGATGATAACAGGTCTGTACTTCATCCCTTGTGGGAACTTTTATTAAACTGTGTACTTGACGCGTTTATCCTTTCAAGGTGAACTTCTTCTTGGAATAATATTAGAAGGATAGGTAAAACTGTAGACTAGAGACTGATAAAATGCTGGTGAAAGGTGATAATGGGGTAGATTCTTGATGACAGTGTTACTGGAATAAATATTTTCTTCTATTGGCAACTTCTTTGGTGTAAATAATACCGATGTGATAAGTCACACTAATTTCTGTCCCCTGCACCTCTTGATAAAGTTTTTTTCTGATGCAATATGTGGTGAAAACTTGATAGAAACTATTACTGTTTTCTAAAAATCGGATGTGTTAAAATGCTGTTGGTGCTGCAGTGTGAGCAGGGCAGTTACTAAAGGACTTCTCCTGCATCTTGGTTGTGAGGTGACGACTGTAAGCTCAAGGGAGGAGTGTTTGCGTGTAGTTTCAGAGGATCACAGAGTGGTAATTATGGACATGTGTGTTTCTGGAGTGGACAGTTATGACATTGCTGTCCAAGTACAGGACAGGTTTACCAAACGCTATGAGAGGCCACTGATAGTAGCACTCACCGGGAACACCGACAAGTTAACTAAAGAGAATTGCATGAGGGTAGGGATGGATGGAGTGATTGTGAAGCCCGTGTCGATTGATAAAATGAGAACTGTGCTGTCTGATCTGTTGGAACATCGTGTCCTCTTTTGAGGCTGGGCTAGCAAGCGGATGCCCGTTCCAGTCACCGCTGACTGTAGTTAGTGGAAAGCTAGGGATATTAGCAGATCGACTGTGTACATATACAGTCTCCGGCAACAAGTGGAAATTGATGTGGACAGTTGTTCCTGGGCATCATCAACTGGGTTCATTCTTGTGCACATGTGGAGTATGAGCAGATTGAAAGATGGGATTGTGGGATAACATCTAGAGCCAGGGCGGAGACGTGATATGTACCTCCCAGTCATTAAGCTCTTGTTTTACGTGGAGTGATTGCTTGCGGCGATGACACCCTGCTTCCTTCAATAACAGAGGCGCCGTCATGATAAACTACATGAGCCGCGCTTAGATCCCGACTATCTATCGAGTGGTTTCTTTTTTTATTCTGTCAATAGATTGGGCTACTGCAGTGTTGCTAAATCCCCATAAAAGACTTATTGAGTTGGACAGCGTGGGGTGAAACTTTTACCGTCTCCAGTAGGTTAAGATTGACTGTTGTGTGACCATGAATGAATTGCTTCAGCTTTCATCCTCTTCTCTTCTTCTTTTTGGAGCGAGGAGCTCTGCACTTGTAATCGACAGAGACCCAGAAAAACATGCTTGAGAAAAAAGCAAATGAATCGTTAGATTGTCTGTCCCATTGGGAAGGATTGCAAGTTGAAAAGATGCAGACGACTTTTGGAAGGAGAGGGACAGGTTTTGGACTGTTCCTGCTGGGGATTCTCTCTAAAAACTTATTTTAGGGGCATGGTTGCATTTCTCATCTCCCCTCTTTTTCATGCTTTCGAGGTTAGGAAGAGGGAATGGTACCCCCCCCACCCATCAGGATGAGAATTGCAGAAAAGGGTGTATCCACTCCACTCCATGTTCATCGTCCCTTCAAGATCTTTTTATTAGGGAGAGAAAAAAAAGAGAGACATATCTAACGCCTAATACCAAAATATATTAAAATTAACCGATATCATTAGATTGGGCACCCCCGTTAACAAAACCCTACCTAAGACTACAAAACAAAATGCCGGTAAGGGGAAAAGGGGCCAAATCAAAAAGAGCAGGGAGATCTTAAAAATTAAAATCTGATAAGACACCAATCAACTTTTACTAGACCACCAAAGACCAACAGGAAGGAGAGACGCCCCAAAACCCAGTTCAATGTCTCCCAAGTGGTCGTCTTTTCCACAGGCGCGTCTTGTTCTTTTTTCTTTTTTTTTTTTGTTTGTAAGGCCGACTTCGGTATTTGGCGAACGAAAGTCGGTCCAACAAAGGCCAACTTCCTGAATTTTCTTTTTTTTTTTTACTTTTGAATTAAAAAAAAATATCTAAGCGAGGGAAGTCGGCCTTATATTTTTTTAGTGGATTAGTTTGTAAATTTAAAAACTTAATGCGTCATTTGGCGAAATATTTCGCCAAATAACGTCATTAAGGAATAAAACTCTTTTTCCTTGCCGTCCCAACACCACCACGGGTTCCACGTTCCGCCAACTTCATAAAAATCGCGACTTTTTATCTGGGTAGGATCGGGATTCCTAGTGCCCTCTAAGAATTTTATGGGATATTGAATTTCTTTTTAAGGAGAAAAAAGGAAAAAAGCTCTCTGCAAAGAGTTTTCATTGCATGGAGAGATAGTGTCGTTCTTCTGCCTTTATGCTTTTGAGCGGGATGGAATCTCAGGTGGAGAAGAAGGTTGCTGTCTGCGGCGGCACGGGATTCGGGGATGTCTACGGCGTTTTGGTTCTCCCTAAGGAGGCGAAGCACCCCCTCCTACGGTTCCAATCTAAACTCCCAAACCTCAGACACGTCCTCAAGGTCAGAGCATAGCTGACCACCCTCATCCCCTCTTTCTTTCTGCGATTGAAGTAGAAGTTGAGCCTTTTTCTAACGGAACAGAAGTTTTGGCCACTTAACGTGTTGTGTTTCAGTAATCTGGTGGTTCTTCTGGAGGTCTCTTGACATCCAACTAACGTGCAAGCTATCTTGGGCCTAATTCTGACAAATCCACGATCAAATAAGTGATAATCAGTTAATTCCGAGATTCTTGGTGTGAGTTAAGTCTGGAAGATTTTCAGAAGGTCGTAACAGACCAAATATAAAAGGAGGAGATCTTCCTCAGAGAAAATCACGATCAAAATAGCCAAACAGAAGCTTATTTTGCCCGTCACCTCTTAGCGTAGTTGTTAGAATTCCCCGACCTGGGCGAGACCCTTAAGGTTTCATTGGTCTTCACTTCCACCATCAGAGTGAGCAACCGTAGCTCTGATAACGAACCTTCTGCCTTCACCTCCACCATCAGAGTGAGCAACCGTAGCTCTGATTACAACCCTCCGCCTTCACTTCCACCATCAGAGTGAGCAACCGTAGCTCTGATAACGAACCTTCCGCCTTCACCTCCACCATCAGAGTGAGCAACCGTAGCTCTGATAACAACCCTCCGCCTTCACTTCCACCATCAGAGTGAGCAACCGTAGCTCTGGTAACAGCCCTTCGCCTTCGACACTTTCGCCAGGGCAGATCACCACAGCCTTAGCACCCATGTCCGTCTCAGCACTCGACCGTACCCAGTCCACCAAGCCCAGCAGCTAAGTTCTGCCACCCGAGGAGCGCAAGCCTGCAGCGTTCCACCATCAAGTCTACTACAACGCTCCAAGTCTGTGGAGCACTGTAGCTAGTCTACGTCTTTACCACCATCCTTGTTTTACTTTTATGGCTGTAAGCGTTCTTTACTTCTTGTAAAAACTGTTTGCATTCAATCAAATTCTTCAATTACTTATTTGCGACCACATCTATAAAATCCCAGTGAGTCTTATTGCCAAATATTTCCGACATGATCCGTTTCCTACGCGAACAAGTTCTGGTTCGGCTTTTCTGGTGCGTGAGATCTCTGTGGGGTGAGGGTTTTCTATCAGAGGCGATGGTTTCTCTTCTCTGTCCTGTCTTGGCCACAAGTGAAGTTTATACATACGTGCTGTGGGGTTGGACTGGTGAATAGATTTGAGTAGGAGAACTTGCTTTTTACGCACACCTCGTGTTTCTCGAGCGGAGCCTTGGCAGGCGCCATGACGAAAGCCGTTCTGGCTTCTTTGGAGACCATAAGGTGCGTATTGGTTGTCCCATTTACTGTTGCTTTTCCTTCCCCGCCAGAATGTGTTTGTCCAGATTATCTTCTTTTCCAGGACAAGAATGGTGGTGGGTATTGGCTCCAAACATATTGCAGATTCTTAGAGGTGATCGAACACCAAGGCTGGCAAGGACTTTGGGCTGGTAACGCTGTCAATATGGTTCGGATCATTCCTACACAGTCAATTGAACTTGGGACATTTGAGTGTGTGAAACGGGCAATGACGTCCATGCAAGAGAAGTGGAATGAGGATGGTGGCCCCAAGTTACAAATCGGTCAAGTCACCTTAAACTTGTCTCTTTCCTGGATCTCTCCTGTTGCTGTAGCTGTTGCAGCTGCTAGGGTCGCTAGTACCCTCGTTTGACTTTGCCATCCTCTTGAAGTTTTGAAGGTATAAAATCTTTTTTTGGTTTCTCTATCATTAGCCATTTCCAATCGTGTCTGTGCTGAATCCAGCGAAGCTTACCTTTCCTTGCTGCAAAGTGAAGATCGTTGCCTGCTTTACTCTGAAGCACTTACAAGTTGTCTTTTGATTGGGTTTGGTAATTGTGGAACTAAGTCCCCGCAGGATCGGTTGACTGTGAGCCCAGACATCTACCCTAGTCTAACAGTTGCCATGAGTAAAATTTATCAGGATGGTGGTGTCGGTGCATTCTATGCTGGAATATCCCCCACTTTGATGGGGATGTTGCCGTATAGCACCAGTTATTTCTTTATATACGAAACGGTGAAGAAGTCTTACTGCTCGTCTAAGAATAAGACGACCTTGAACCGTCCTGAGATGCTCCTAATTGGAGCTTTTGCAGGTAAGTATCCTCGTTCCTTTCACATCCCTTGTTTTGCAATCTTCATTATCCATCTACAGAGGAACTTACCTCCAGGATTTCATTCTCCCGTGTTGTCTGAAATCTCAATCCCTAGGTTTCACTGCCAGCACTATTAGTTTCCCGTTGGAGGTGGCGAGGAAGAGGATGATGGTGGGAGCACTACGAGGGAAGTGTCCGCCTCGCAGAGGTCATTCGGTAGGAGGGCTTGTTGGGTCTTTACAGGGGTTGGGGAGCAAGTTGCTTGAAGGTGATGCCTTCTTCCAGCATCACCTGGATGTTCTATGAGGCTTGGAAGGATATACTGCTTTTAGACAGACCTCACATATAGGAGACATTTTCAATTTTTTATAACATCCCCAACAATTCTTCCCTTTTTAATACTACGGCGGATCGCCATTAAAGATGTAACATCACCGAGACGACTCGTTACCTGTGGCCGCGGAGTTATTATCCTGGAAGTGAATTTGGGTTGTCATGATTCTTGAAGCCTCATTCTTGTTCTCTAGTTTCCATTCGCCACTAATACAACAGCAGAAAGCGGAAAGACCATATTCAGGATCGCGTCTCATCTTCCTCCCCCTTTTCACTTGACAAGTTGCTTCTGGTTTATATGCACAACATTAGGCTAAATCAGTGCCGCCTACACGTTATCCTGCTCTGCTGAAGCCCCCCCAGTTCTCGGGAAGAGCCGAGACATGCTAGCCCCAAATGACGGTGAGTTCTCGACTAATGTGTAGATGCAAAACAAGCATAATCCTGCATAACATACACATAAGGTTGTCAGTACGAACCTCGTCTTGGGAGACCTGGAGGAACAAAAAGAATAAGAAACTCCTAATCGAAGTCTTTCTCCTTCTGGGACAATAAGAGAAAAGGCTTAAGTTGTTGGCAATGGCATTACAATAGATATGGAAGGGGTCATCTTTGAATGATTCAAGCAACCAAAAGGAACAGTCAATCCACACCGACAATACAAAAAAAGAAACGTTAAAATAGCTAAAGGGACTGGTAGAAGTCCAAAGATACCAACAATACCAGGCTTTGACCATCAAGAGGGGCAGAAAGGAAACAAGGGTTTCGTTTCAGCCATAGCCGCACCAACCACCAACACAACAGTGCTAAAACCCAAAGAGATAAACATCAAAGCGCGTTGAGGATTGAGAATGCCCGTACCGACATATGCAACCGTCGCACCCAAAACCAGTCTTCCTATTACGGACAGCAGGTAGAGGCAAGCAATAACCTGAAAGGAAGGTCGCGTGCTCAGTGATGACTCCTTAAATCAGTAAACTGAAGGAAGATTTCTACAATTCATCAACTCAAATAATCGAGCGAATTATCCGTGTAAGTGATCAGTTGGGAACTATAAGGATAATCCATCATCAGTCATCATGAAAGTATGAAACTATCTGCCGGTAAAGCCAATGAAACGAGGCCTTTTTTTCTGAGATACCTTGACAAAGAAGCGCTTGTCGTGGCCGGTGGCAGCCACTCGCAGTACAGACTCCGCGGCTCCTAGCGTGTTGGCGATGCAGGCGACAAAGCCGCTGGCAGTCTCCTGGGAGATCTGCCACTCCAGCGGATCAACAGGCACCCTGTAATCAAACCGTACCAGAGAGTTGATGAGAACGGAGCGACCAACCAAATACGGACTAGAAGTGAAGGGAAGAGAAGGACAGACGAGATATTCAGGTGGCGGAAGAGGAGGCCGAGGATGGCGAGGGAGCAGAGGAGGACGATGAAGACGTCGGAGAGGAGGGAGAGGAGGCTCGACTCCCTGAAGGCGCAGTGGTAGTACACCAGGCTCCCGCATACCATCACTATCCCCGTCTTCCCTACCTCCTTCCTCATCCTCTCGACGATGATTCTTACCCCTTCCTTCTTCTCCGGTCCATCTCCGTCCCGCCCACGGATCAGTCAAGAAGGAACGGCTCGAGATAAGGCGTCGGTCGGTCTTCGTCGTCGTCGTCGGCGGCGGCGGCTTAGGCTGAGGGGAAGGCGAAGGAAGAACGACCGACGGATCGCAGAAGTGGTCAAACAAAAAACGAAGAAGATGATCGCTTCGATAACTGTTTCTGTTCCCAATTCCAACAGGGGCTTCGTCTCTTGCTGTTTAAAACCTTAACTCCCCGTTTGGTTTTTGCCAAATCACAAAAAGTTGGAAACCCATAAAACAATGTCTACTCAATGATGGAATGGAAGTGCATTATTGAAGGAAACTGCTGATTAGTTTTAAGAAAGTTTTTATCAAACCAAACAATCCCTTAAGCCTTACTTAAGAGGGGCCCTTGTTATTGTCTAATTATCTTATTTTATTACTAATGTCTTTAAGTAAGTATTTTCAAATATATTTTGGAACTAACTTTATATTATAACAAAACTCCTTAAAATTGGAGACAACTAAACTAAACAAAGAATGTCTCATAAGAGGGGAGGGAGAGGGATTGGAGCTCTTCCTGTTTGTTCTATGCATAATCATCAATCCTGTTGTTCTTGTTTTTTTTAACTTAACAAGGGAAGAGTAGCGGGGAAGGGTCCCTGCGCAGCTTCCAGTCGGCCAGCTCCAGCTTCTTCATCTTCTCCTCACACCATGTCAGCTGCTCTTTTGTGATCCTCTCCGACCTTAGGACCATCGACACTATCTTCACGTCCACCAGCCCTAACAGAAGCTCCGCGTCATCGTACGTCTGGGGCCACGTCTTCGTCTTCCACCCTTTCCTCTTCTTCTGCAGTTCCTTCAGTCTCGTTGCTTTCTGCAATGATTTTTTTAATGGGGAGATAAGAGCAGTTTCAAAATGATTGCCGACTGAGGTTCTCAGTTTCGGGAAAACTCGCCTTCTCTAAGGAGGACTGGACCTGCTGGAGGGGGCTGGCGATGTGGTTCTGGTTCCCAAATATGTTTAGGACGGCACTTTGTTTCTTCTTGTCGCGACGGAGGAAAAGGTAAAATGTGAGGATAATACTCTCCATGAGTCTCACGAGATCCAGGGCGAGCACCGTAAAGTCCAGACCTCCTCCTTCTTCTTCCTTTTCTATCTCTATCTGCTCAGAACCTATCCCAACACAAACCACAGAGAAAAAAAGAGAAGCTTCAACAGCTGTCCTCGACTTGCAGGAGCCTTTGAAAGATGCAGATGCCTTTCCTTTCGACACCACAAGCATCGATCTCAAACTAAGGATAGAACTATCTTCCCCCATATCCTAAACTTCAAATCAAAAGTCAACTTTTGGGGCCGCGATTCAGAAAAAAAACCTTTACCTCGAACAAGCGGGACCTGAAGCAGTTTTGGGAGCAATTTCCTTGCACGAGCATATGTTTCAGGCCGGAGACCATCTTCAAAGGGCTCGTTTTCAATGAACCTCTGCAACAGAACATGAAAATGCTCAAATTGCTGAGCGCTGTGATTATAACATGTCCTCCCGGGTTGAATAGAGGTCTTCTGCCGCAGCTGGGTGTACTGGGAATGAAGGACTTCCCAAGTCAAGCATGCTTGCGCTATGTAAGCAGTTTCGAGATCCAGATAAGGACTGTTGTCAGACTGCTGCAACCGTTGCATTTCCTCGTCCGGATCTTCAGTTCTCGCCAGGGAAAGGCAGCGAAATACCGACGCAAGCTTCTTAGAGGCAGACTTCAGGGAAGGTGCAGTCAGAGCTTGGGATCCTGAGGACGGCACCAGCCTTGCGTTAAGGTTACAGACATTACACCGGCATAAACCTCGTTACACAATGACGATGTATATCTAGTCACTCAAAAAATAATCGGCAGAAGGGGACAACAACACTGGCAAGAGTCAGAAATTCGGTTATTATGGTCATGGTTATGACTACTGGTCCCACTATATCAGAGAGGCATAAAATCTACACAATCTGCACAAAGCATCGGAGATGCATTGCAGGAGAGAAAACAAAAGGCTACCTGCTTCATTAAGCAGCTGTGCACTGAGGCGGTCAAAGAACAGCATTCTTTCACAGTACTTCTCATAGAAAGCATCAAATCCAGCCCACCACTGTCGACCTTGAACGCCAACATCCTGGCAGTCACCACAGTTCATCTCACCCTCTTCATCATCATCGTCATCCTCCTCGGCACATGAATCCTCCTCAGGTATTAACATTAAGAAACTGTTCCTCCTAAGCTCCTTCAACCTTCTCTTAACCTCATTCGCTATGAAGTCCTCGTCGTCATCGTCCTCCACATTATCTTCCGACACTGGCGACTTGCTGGGGATATTACCACCGGCATCTGATTTCTGATCACCATCAGGCAGGGGGGGCACAGGCATCTCTTCAGATCCCTGGTCCAGGGAAAGGTTACTAGACCTCCTAAACTTCCTAATCCTGAAGAAATCCATCTGCAGAGGCCTATCTTGCTCTCCCACCACTTCTCCTGTCCTAGCAAAACGCCCCTCTTTCCTCTCCTTTCCAACTTACAAATCACAGCTCCATCTTCCCTAGACAACAATGTAAGCAAGCCCTCCTGAATAGCCAAGCTTCCCGAAATCACAAATCCCCGCCCTTTCCCTGAACACAAGCTCAGTAGAAGCGGATTCCGAGCAACCCAACAAAATCTATCCAACCAGAATGTAAAAAGGATGCACCTTTGGACTCAACACACATGCACATTAAACCCTGTTCTCCTTAAAAGTGGGCATGCAAGTAGCCCCCTCCTCTCTCTTGGGTTGCTTCAGATTTACAAAGCCAATGAATCCAGCCAAACCCAGAAGGCAAAAACAGAATCCAAAACCTTGGTGGAATACCTCCCGGGATCAAAAGCACATGCCTTTCTGCATCTCCCCCCCCCCCCCCCCCCAACCCCCAAAAACAGAATGTGGCTCGAGATTGAGATCTCCTCCCAGAAGAAAACAACAAGGAGGGAGGTGGGAGACCGAAAAAGGGTAAAAGGAGGGTCTTGCGGGTCTTGGCCAAAACCAAAAACAACGAGAGGGAGGGAGGGAAATCCTTTAATTTGCTTTGGAAATTTTCTCTTTTATGGGTAATTAATTGGTTTGAAATTTTCCTTTCACAAAAAGATACAATCTTTAGCATTAAATGTCAGATCGGACCGGTAGAAAAAAGAAACTGGAAACGAAAATACAAGTAAACAGGCACCAAATGGGGCAATTCATCCGAGCAAGAAGGGAAAAAAGTAAATGATGGGAGAGAAAAGGAGGGCAGGGAAAAGATTGTTAGAGACCAAAAACAGTACTGGAGATTCAGACTAGTTAGTCCAACAAGACTAGGGAGGGAGAGGAGGAGGGTGGGATAGGGGTGGAACAGGAGAGTGGTCGGTTGTCAGATCAGACCCTCGTACAGAGGGAATATTGTCAGGACAAGGTCTGTCTCCTCTTCTTTTGTAGTATAATGTTAAAAACCAAGGCTTTTTTAAAATCAGGGCCCATGAATCAGAAACCCGGGGCTTCACAAACACAACCATGCAGTTCTCTGTGGTTGATTGATTTTGAATGATGACGGGAGGAGAGTTTTGTTGGTTAGGATTTGTCGGTGGGAATGGGACTGGAAAAAATCACAGATTTTTTTTTTTCGGGGGGGGGGGGGGGGGGATTGGCAATGATCACAACAGACATGTTTTGTTAGAAAATGTGCTGGAGGACCATGAATTGAATATGATATCAAGAAGAGGAGAGGAGGGGGGTGGTGTTGATGAATCTTCTTCACCTGGGGGACAACTCCATCCCACGTTGAATCCCAGAAAAGATAAGCAGACTAAAGCTTTAGGAATGGATTGGAATTCGTAGATTTGCAATCAGACCCAGGACCTTCCATTCCATTTGCATGATGTTCTCCTCCTCCTTGTACCCAAGCACCATCCTCAGCAATGATTCTCGTCCCGAAAGCGGATAGTAGACACTGTTCTCGTCGGGTTCTCCGTTTCCATTCCCTTTGACGATGCCCGATCTTATCGCGGCCCCCGCCATCCCTTCTTCCTGACAGCTTCCGCCGCAGCAGCAGCAGCAGCAGAAGCAGGACCTTTCTCCTTCGTCACTACCTTCTTCCCTCCTACCCTTCCTCCTCTAGCCAATCCCCAGCTCCTGCTCCGTCTCCACTGTTCCTCCCTCTTGCCTCCGAGCTACGGCCGACGGCAGCGGCCCCCCACTCACCCCTGGAGGTCACAAGCAACTCGAAGTCTACCCTACTCCAGACGACCCTAAGGATGTTGTTGTTGGACACCGAGCAGAGGTAGGAGGAAGGGAGTGTCCCCAGCATCCTTCTCCCCTTGTAACTTGCCCAAGTCTGACTACCCTGCCCCTGGGGAAAAAGCCCTCCCAGAATTGGGCTTTTGGCCAGGCCCATAAATGTATAAACGTTACCCGTGCGGGATCTCGTCCTCGTCCATACAAAGAGAATAATCTTTTACATTATCCTCCTGATTATGGCCTTATTATGGAAAATGGGTAACAAAAAGAAGGGGTGTATTTAATCTTTTACATTATCATGATTTTGATTTCGTGATTACATTATCGGATAATTTTTTTCATTAGGAAGGAAATTACTTAAAGAAATGGTATGAGAACATGAGAAAGTGAATGGATTAGAAGAGGGATGGGCTTCCCTACCATGAGCATCATTTCTTCTCTTCTCCTTTAAATTAAGAAAATGAAAAAATAAAAAGAAGTTTCGGATTCGAAATCTACCGTACGCAGTAACCCTTATTGGAAGACTCACTCACCATAGTCAGGTGTCCTACCCGAGTCGAATCCGAATTAGTCGGAGCGAAGCTCCGAAGATTGGGCGGGCGATAAAAAAACACTATAGCTTCCACCCCCATACTTTATTTACCTTTTTCACTTGTCGACTAAATCACACTTACAATGGTTCAACCCGACTCGATATGAGAAATGGGTTTAGGAAAAATAAGAAGAAGTTTTTTTAAAATAAGAGGCATGATGTTTGATATTGCCCTAAAAAGAACAAAACAAAAAGAAACGAATATAAAGGAAGGAGGTGGAGAGAATCAGAATTTGCATGTGATGATCCCGCCAGGAGAAAGTATCGATTTTGATTCTGCGCTGTGCCGGTGGGATATGGTTGGGAGTGAGGGCGACAGCAGCGACAGTGGCAAACTAATTAACAACAAAACCTTGTTGTCGTGTCCTCTCACAACATCAACTCGAGTTGTCTGTCAAATGGACACGCACTTACAGTGTTATTTTAATTCGTAAAATTATCAAAATATCGCTTTTACGTGATGGTTCCGAATCGCACCTCTTAATTTATAACGAAATTACGGTTTTCAATTGCGTCACAAGTAATAACGGATTGATTATCGTGTCTTAGCCCTAACTTTTTTTAAGTGCATAAAACTAGGAGTTTCCAATCTCGTCAATGGCCGATTATCAACTGTGTTAGTGACACCTAGAAAAAACTTTTCTTAGTGCGCCTACGTAGCTCGAAATCGCGACACGAAGTTGATAATCAGATATGCGATTACCAATTTAGTCTTTATCAAATTACATCTAAGGCGCAATTACTAACATCTTTTTTATAAATTATACGACGATCGCATTTTATGAATAATATTTTTAAATTTTTTAAATTTAAATTATATTTCGTAATTTTTTTTTAAATTAATCATATTTCAGTAAGTGCAAATAAAATGTTTGATAGGGAGGGAATGAAAAGGGACACCGTTGTCTATTTGTTGAGTTGTTAGTGAGTTTCGGGAATTTTGTACGAAAATACGGTTATTTAAAAAAAATATAAAATACGATCAGAATTTCGTAAAATACGATTTTACCGTCAAAATGACGCGTTTTCAAAATACAAATATGGCGGGTTTTACGGCGTACGAAGGCATGTTTGCATTTTGAAAACTCGTCATCACGTAGGGACGGGTTTTCAAAATGCGCCCCTCCAATTATTATGTATTTTTGCCGCTTAAATGGACTCGATGTCTTATCGAGGGCGGGTTTTCTGCCCCTTTAACTAAATAAAAACTCGCCATTTCGACGATAAAATCGTATTTTACGAAACTCGTAATATATTTTATAAATTTTTATTTAAAACAAACCCGTGTTTACTTGAAAAAATCTGAGTTGCGGCACGAGTGCAGAGGGGGAGGGTTGCTGCTGCCTCAAGCGGAAACGCATCATATTGATCCTTATCCGTTTGTTTCTCTTACGAGTCTGTTGTGGGTGTGTTGGGGGGGGGGGCTCTTCATCTTCTTTCCTCTGCAGGTAATTTCTCTGCTCCTCCTACTACATACGCTACACTCTACTCCCTTCCCTCGTCATTTCTCCGTTGGCTTTTGGTGGTGGATTGTGTGCGTGCGGAGGAGGGGCTGGGCTTCCTCTGTTTCTCTCCTTCCTTTATTTTAGGTAGGAAAAGAACAGCCAATTATCCTACGGCTACGGCGTGGCCCCCCGCCCCCTTCCTTCCTTTTTTTTTCCTTGCCCTTTTTCTCTTTTGAGTTTCCTCTGAACACGTGAAGACTCCCACACCATAAACACCAACAACACTTTCTTGCTGTCCTCCTCACTCCCCCCCACCCCACCCATTTTACCCATCCTTTTCCTTGTCCCTCCCCAAGCAATGTCCTCGATCTGGGTTTGATTCGCCTTCTTCCCCCGAACTGCTACTGGAACTGGGAGTGCTTCCGGATTTGGCAAGTGTTTTTCTTTTGTTACCCCATTTTGAGTTTGAGGGGGTGTTTTTTTTTTCTGTTTCCCTTTCCCCTTTTCTTGTGGAGTGAAAAAAGGGGGGGCGGTGTTGGATTTGCAGTGTCTCATTGGTTGCTTCCAGTCCCTGCTTTTCTTTTTGTACCCAGACAGGTCCACCAGATCTCCTCCATTTTTCTGGGGGTTCTGCCGTTTGAGCGGCGGTTTTATCTCTTGCTTTGAAATTGTGATTGCTTTCCCCCGTGATGCTGTGTTGTCGGGAAAGAAGAAAGGGCCTCTTGGAAGTGATGTGCTTGCTCTTGAGGCAGAATTAGGAGTACTGCTTCATTCCGGTGCGCTAGCCGTTGATAACCAATATCACGCTCAATGCATTAGACACTCTTGTGTGGCTTTGATTAGAGTAGAAAGAAAAGGAACTTGCCTGGATTTGGCCGGTGATTTTGTCTCTGATTTTGCTGCAATTCTACACTATGCAGTGGTCCATTGATGATGATTTTTCATCTTGAAGCTTCCATGAGAGGAATGTGATTACCCATTAGACAAGGGATTAGGTTTTCATTGTTTTTCCCTTGAATCTATCTTACAAAAGCTTATCTGCCTTTTCACCAGTATTTGGTCATGTGTATCGGGTGATTTGGCTGTACATGTTAGCGAAGTCGTGGTTGATAGAAGAGACGGTAGGTGATTTGCTTTAGTTTCTTCTTTATATCCATGCGTCTTTGTCGCCCGCAGATAATATCTGCGTATTAGGCATGAGGTATTTCGTGAGTGCTTTCTACTTTTTTCTGTTTTCATCACAGCAATGAATATGCATATGACGTATGACCATGTTTATCCAGCTAATGGCCAGTTGAACGCTATCCGTTGTTTCCTGTATTCTAAAAAAATCTCTTCCAACTTCGTCTGTGCGGTAAACATGCTTCTTATCGCTCTTTGTCGCCTGTAATCGGCCCATCTAATATCCTCGTTGTTCCTGTGTGGCATTTCAGATCTTCACTCTCCATTTCAAAGTGTTGCGGAACACCTTTTGATTGCTGATTGGTACTTCAAAGGAGAACGCAATGGGTTCCAGGTTCCAATCTCACCAACTCAGTAATGGCCTCTATGTATCGGGTCGACCAGAGCAGCCAAAAGAGCGTCCTCCAACAATGAGCTCCGCCGCGATGCCTTACACCGGAGGAGACATAAAGAAATCAGGAGAGCTGGGTAAAATGTTTGACATCCCAACGGACGGATCCAAGGCTCGGAAGTCAGGCCCCATCACCAGTGGCCCTATCAGAACCGGATCATTTGGAGGTGCTGCTTCACATTCCGGGCCCATTAATATGGCAGCAAGAACAAGCTATACAACTCCGGGTCCTCTCAATTCCGGGGGAATGCCTGGTTCTGCCTCTTTGAAGAAGACAAATTCTGGTCCACTGAATAAACATGGTGAACCTATAAAGAAGTCATCCGGTCCTCAATCCGGTGGCGTCACTCGCCAGAACTCTGGCCCTATTCCCCCCGTCCTTCCTACGACAGGGCTTATAACTTCCGGTTCTATATCTTCCGGTCCACTAAACTCATCTGGGGCACAACGCAAATTCTCTGGTCCTCTAGAATCTGTGGGATCCATGAAGTTTCATGGTTCACTGGCACACAATCAAGCCGTGACTGCACTTACCCAGGAAGATGAGTATTCATTCAAGAGGAACCTCCCAAAACCAATATTCTGGTCGGTGGTCCTAATATTTGTGATGGGATTCATAGCTGGTGGATTTATTCAAGGAGCCGTCCACAATGCGATCCTTCTCATTGTTGTTGTGGTCCTCTTTATCTTGGTATTCACGCTATTCACTTGGAATACATGCTGGGGCCGGAGGGCCGTCACTAGCTACATTGCCCGATATCCGGACACTGATCTCAGAACAGCAAAGAATGGGCAGTATGTAAAAGTATCAGGGGTACGTTCCCATCGAAATGTGGACTTGATTCTTAGGATTTCTTCTCCTGATTGGCTCAAATAATAAGAACCGGAATTAGTTTGAAGTTATTGTGTAGTAATGAGTCTCTCTTACAGGTCATTACATGTGGCAATGTCCCTCTTGAGTCCTCTTTCCGAAAGATTCCCAGATGTGTCTTTACATCAACGAGCTTGTATGAATATCGAGGATGGGGGTCAAAAGCAGCCAATCCTACCCATCGTCGGTTTACATGGGGACTCAGATCGGCAGATGTGAGTATATTTCTCTTTTATGCTTCTGTTATGTCCATAATTCTTCATTCTGATAGTGGTATTCCTTGGAAGTACTGGCAGTGATATTTTTCTCTTCAATTTGGTTCACCGGTGAAAGAAGTGGTGCCTCAGTGATTGGGTAGATGATCTCTTTGATTAAAGCATAATTATTTATTTTTTTGAGGCAGAATAAAGCGAAAATTCGACCATACGTCATATAAACAAGTCTATCGGGTGGTCTATTGCCAAGCTGCTGCTGTTGTTGCCCAGCTTTATTCTTTTTTTTTCTCATTGTCTTTCTGTTAATTCTGATGTCCATTATGCAAATTGATTGACGTGCTATGTTGGTACGTAATGGCAGAGGCATGTGGTGGACTTCTACATCTCTGATTTCCAATCTGGGTTGAGGGCCTTGGTGAAAACTGGGTATGGTGCGAGGGTGACTCCTTATGTGGACGACTCCATCGTCATTGATGTAAACCCTGCAAACAAGGACATGTCCCCTGAATTCATCAGATGGCTGGGGGAAAGGAACCTCTCCACAGATGACCGTATCATGCGCCTTAAAGAGGGGTAAATGAAACGTCCATCTCGTTCCCTTTTCCTTTCTGTTCCGCTGTGCTTTCTCCGTATCCTTGGTGTCTGCCAACTAAGAAACTACCCGTCGTTCTCCATAGGTATATAAAGGAAGGAAGCACTGTTATCGTGATGGGGGTAGTCCAGAGGAACGAGAACGTGCTCATGATAGTCCCTCCCTCGGAACCATTCACGACAGGTTGCAAGTGGTCTCAGTGCATCTTCCCGGTCAGCCTCGACGGCATCGTCTTGAGATGCGAAGACCCGTTCAAAGTCGACGTGATCCCCGTGTAGAAGCAGCAAATCCGCCGCAGCTTCGAGACTGTCAAAATGATGGGATTTTTTTCTTTTGGGCAGGGGATGTGGGTATTTCTCTTCTTGGTTGTTGTTGGTTCTGGAGGAGGGTGTGGTTCCTTGTTTCCTCCCTTTGGTTCTTTTTCCTCTTTCTGTGTATAATAATAGCTTGTAGAGATTCTTTGTTCATTTGTGTAGTTGGGGTGGGGGAGGTAAGGCTTGTTTTTGGTGTTTTGGTTGGCTTGGGCTTTTTCTACTCCTATGTAATGAATGAGATGAGAGGTTAAATTCAGGGTAAGTTAAGATTCGGACAGGATTTGTAATATAATCATGAAATGATCATTATTTTTCCTCATTTTTCTTGCTTCCTGCTGAATGCTAACATTCACAGGAACTGCAGCAAAGCAAATGAGAGTGTCACAAAGTACTCATTCGTCTAGTCGGGTTTGGGCAAAAGCCAAACATAATTTCATTCACAGGTCAGTGTTTTTCTTTTTGCCATTTCCGAAATGGGAATTGGGAATCCAAAATTCAAATTACTACAACAAGAAGAGACAAAATGATGTGGCCCGTTTGGTTGGCGATAAATTATTGGTTATATATATATATATATAATTAGTCCACATTGTCGACATTCGAGCTCTCTTATTATTTACGGTTCGTTAGCAGATTATTTTGCGTTAACTCATTGTTAATAATAATGAATTTGAATATGAAATTTGAAACTCGTTATCGAATCGAAACAATTGAGTTACGGATAATGAGAAAATTATCATGAACTCGTTGTGCGGAAGAACGAGTTCCATATTACCGAACCAAGCCTGTAGATTGATTCCTGTCCTTTTCACACTCCCCAGATCCGACCACCACCGCGCTGTTGCCTCGTGGGAGGAAGTAGCGAAACCGAAAAAAGGTCACAGCTTTCTTGTCCCCGGGACAGACCCATCAACGGGTTACGCAGGCGGAAAATGCGGAGGCCGGTGGGGAAGCACAAGTCTTCCCGATACGTGGTGGCTTGCGTCCTTCTGTTTGGGTTCTGCCTCCTCTACGATTACTTCTGGGCTTCTGGCCCTCGCTTCACCTCCGTCGTCTCTGATTGGTCCCCTGCCAAGGCCGTTACCACCGTCGTTCTCCCCGACGATGCCCCCGCGAAGGTACGCAGGCAGGCCCCGTTAGGTCCCGTGCCTTGCTCGGCGTGGGATTTGGGGGAGTCTTGTCTGAAACGATGCTTGGAATTTGAAACTGCGCTGTCAATGTGGTGATGCAATGCGTTTGTGCCTTTGATGATGCTGTGTGAGGATGGAGATCTGTCCGCTGTGAGCTTGAGGAAGTAGTGATTTTAGCTTTTTGAGGAAATGGCAGGGAAGAGTGAGAAGGCTCCTGACCGGAAGCTGTCGGCGACATTTGCGGACTTACCCGGGCCGGAATTGGAATGGGAGAAGATGGCTACTGCGCTGGTGCCTCGCTTAGATGGGGCTGTGATTCAGATTAAGAGTCTGTTGTTCGTGTTTGCAGGTTACGGCACCATTGATTATGTGAGTATATAATTGGATGATTCCTGCTTCATTCTGGATAAATTAGTAAGTGAGCATGCTGTGCCTTGCGAGTATTGTGTTATATTTTAATTTTGACAGTGATTTTGTTCATAGTCAATATCCGTTCACTTTGTGTGATTTTTTCTTACTTGCAGGTACATTCACATGTAGACATTTATAATTTCTCGAATAACTCTTGGGGAGGAAGATTTGACATGCCAAAGGACATGGCTCATTCGCACTTGGGAATGGTAACAGATGGGAGATACATATATATTGTGACCGGACAATACGGTCCCCAGTGCCGTGGACCTACATCACACACTTTTGTCTTGGATACAGAAACCAAACAATGGAAAGATTTTCCTACCTTACCAGTTCCTAGGAGTGTTGGCTGATTCTCTCGTGTTTTCAATTCCTATTCTCTTGATCTCCATTGGTGTCATGTAAGTATATAGCCCCATTCGACCATTTCCAGCTATTTTTTTATAATGGCTCGTGATTTATGTCATGCATACACTTGTGATCCTGATTTTTTAATATTTTTAGGTGTGGTTTATCACTTGTGTACGGTGATGTTTACGTGTTGGATGATGGGAATCAGTGGAAAGTCCTTCCGTCTATGCCCAAGCCAGATTCTCATATCGAATTCGCTTGGGCCCTAGGTAATCATTCAATAATTATAGCTGGAGGCACAACAGAGAAGCACCCTGAAACCAAAAAAAATGGTGTTGAATGGAGAAGTATTCCAGTTCAATCTAGACACCCTGGTATGAGCTCTCCTACTTGAATGCCGGCAACCTCGTGTGAACTTGTCTGCTTGCTTCTAGCTTTCTCTTAAGCATCATGCATCGTAACATTCTCTTATGGGCTAACAGCTGTACTCCTACTGCTAAGATCCTGCATCTCCTTGTGTCACATATGCATATTTGAACCCCATGGTATATTCTTTTTCCTTACACAACAATAGTTTGCCTCGATTCATATGCTACTGCATGTTCAGAAATGGTCCATTGTCGGAAATCTCCCATTTCGTGTGAAGACAACATTGGTTGGATACTGGGAGGGATGGTTTTATTTCACGTCCGGGCAGAGAGACAAAGCACTAAACCACATGGGAGCACGATTACTGTAACAAACCCGTGTCATGTGTGCTACAGAAATGTTAAATTATGCATCAACTCAGTGACTTTGTTGCAGAAACTTATGTTGGAAGGGAATAAAAGCACTAAACCTAAATCAGGAACTCTTTTTTAAGTACCCTGAAAAAGGAAAGGACTAAGATATGGAGCCAGTTGTTCACTGCTTCAGTTTACATGCATGGATATCATTTAATCAGAGAGTCGATGGTATATACAGGACCAAGTAACAGCTAAGACCAAAGTGATAAACCACACCCAAAAATTCTCCTAGGCAGTAGTAGTTTTAGTAGTCATTTCAGAACTGAAGCATGAGCTCCACCATGAACAACTCCCCATCAAACCTAAGACCCGAGGATTCAGCAGGCTGAACCAAACCATCCACCATGCCTCCAAATATATACAGGAACCGTCCACTGGGATCTACACAGGCCCGATGAAACGACCGACAGTTTGGATTGTAGCCCGTCAACTTCAGCCTCCTCCATGAATTATTCGGTAAGAGGACTTTATTGCTTGCCCCGTGTCGTAATCTAGCAGACTGGATTTCCTTAGTGTCAAATACCCAAAAGTCTTCTTTACGATGCCTGTACGCATCCTCACCCCCATATATTAGCAAGCAACCTCCCAATATAAGGCTAGCTGTGTGGCCTACTCTTGGAAGATGCATTCCTTCTGGTACGTCACGCAATTCATAGGCTAACTGTATCCAACCCCAGTTTCCATCCGACATATCCAGGAGCCAAATATCATTGAGGACTTCATATTCTTTTCCCCTCCCTCCGAATAATATTGTTTGGGTACCAGAAATGCAAGTCAAAGAATGACCTGAACGAGCTGGAGGAGACGGATGAGTAACAATCTCATGCCATGTACCAAACCGGAAGTTCTCCGACAGCTCCAACACCCAAGTATCTCCCAACCTTAGACCGTGCAACCCGATTCCTCCATGGACAATCATCATTCTGTCGCCAATGCAACAGGCAGCATGCGCTCCACGAGCGGGAGGCATCATCGACCCTACATTTAGCAACCTCCACAGTAAGGTCATACCATAAGTTTCATGATATGCAACTTGTCCCACCCAAGTATCCTTTTGACGGCTTCCATGATCATTAATGCCACCAAATAGCACAAGGAAATCTCCAACGGTTACACATGTGTGCCCAAACCGACCACTTGGGATGCCTGAATTCACCTTATCCCACTTCAACTTTCTTCTGAAATCCTTTCCAATATGTGCCCCCCAAGTGTCATCCAGATGACGGCCTAGTTGAAACAATGTAATGATCAGCAGTTATAGGAATCAACCCCGCAACAAAGAGACGCAATAATTTGAAAAAAGGTAATACCAAAAATAATTGGTTCACGACATCACTGAAATTAATTGGTAATACCAAAAATAGCCCACCATCTGCATTGGTATAATGACATCACTGAAATGGTAATACAAAAAGTAATTGCATTGACTTTTCAGATGGAAGTTGGAGGGATAGACAACATGTTCTTGAATGAGATAAAACGAAGCAACGCCAAAAGCTCTGATCGATGATAGAGCTATATATAAGAAATATGATTGGGTTACCATATATTAAACCCAGAAATGGAGTGGCATGGTTCTAGGACAACGCCTTACTGGCAGGCTTATCCTTCTTTTGAAGTCGCAACTCACTAGAGTACAGATGAGAGAAGGCGCTCTTGGTTTAAATGGATGTTCAAAATGTCCAGTCAAATGGAAGAATTCTCCTAGTGCTTAGTAGATCCAGAGCACAGCGATCCATCACAATGAAGAAAAGATAAACTAAAATGTCTATCACAAAACAACAGCTACCGAGTCCATACTTAGTAACCGGACTAGTATTCTTAAATATTAGAAGCAATCAAAAGTAACTCAACCCGTTTCCTCCTTCGCTCAAATTGCTAGAAAACCCCAGTCTCCGCTCATCTTCTCCACTGAATGTATAAACAGCGGTTGATTCCCTTTTGCCCTCTTAGAAAAGCTAAAAGTAATTTCTTTTCAGGTTGAGGCCAACTAATAATGCTCAATTCATTCCTTCCGCTGTAGAAAAAGCCAAAAGGAGTCCGGGAGCAGGCGTCCAATTACCTCCCTCGCACCCTCCACCAAAGAGAACGAGGCAATCGGACACGAAGTTGAGGGAGTGAGAAGCCCTGGGGCTGGGCACCGCCATCGCCTCCCCGCCGACGTAGTCCCACAAGCTCCGGCAACGGATGGAGTCCAACCGTGATACCTGCTCATAAGCCCTCAACCAGGAGAAGTGACCCCTCCCGCCACCGCCATCGCCGCGCTCAGAGGAGGACGAAGAGAACGACGACTTTATCGCATCGACGAAGGGAGAACCCCATTCCCTCCTACAAACGGACTCCCACAAGTCGTCGGAGCAGGCGAAGGCCCTGAACTTCTTGCAGGTGGAGGAGAAGGAGAGGATCGAATCCGCGGGGAGGAGGAGGAGGAAAGTAAGGAGATGGTCGTGCGACAGGTTGCTCATCGGGGAGGAGGAGGAGGAGGAGGAGGACGACGGCGGTGGAGGATGGGGGGCGCGCGTGTCCGGCATGGCCCGAATTATGCCCGTTGTCTATAAGTCTTGCTGCTTGTCTGTTTTTATAGTTGCTTGCGTCTTATGTTCTTGTCCGGAAAGGATCGTTTGGAGTTTTGTTTTAAAATATTGTTAGTTAAAAAAATATTTTTAAATTTATGATTTAAATTTTTCAAAATACTTATTTATCGTTTCGAACTCGAATTATCAGAGTTCGACTTTAATTTGTAAAGAAGTCGAACTCTAAAAGTTCGAGTTCGAAATAAAGTCGAACTCTTATAGCTTGGACTTCGTCTTATTACGATTAAAATTCGGATAATTTGGTACGTTTGTTTCTTTTTTTGCATTATTTTAATTATCAACGCTTGAAAAACACTCTTAATTTATATTAATGAATCAATAATCGAGGCATAATGGGAAGTTATGTTCCAAAATATGAAAAGTATTTTCTTTATTTTAAAATTTTTAAAATAATATATTGAAATAATATTTTATAAGTTCGAGTTCACTTGTTAAAATAGTTGTGAGATTTTTAATAGAAATAGGAAATCGGAAATATAAAGTACAATTTACTAAGTAAAGTTAAAAATCAAGACTTGAATTACAAAATTTGATTTTAATCATAAATTTCGAAATTACTTTCTTGAAAAACATATCACGTAACAAAATTAATGTATATTTTTATTTGATTTAGGGTTTAGGAAATTCAATTAGTAAAGACATTTAAAGTAGGGAATAACAGAAGGCTAGAAGTATTGGTCGATCTTTTTTAATTGATGACAAAGGAAAGGAAAATGAAAATATGCACGGAGGATTTGTCCTTTTTCCAAAGGAATTTGTGTATGGGGGTGTGGGAATGGTGCAGGGTATTTATTATTATATAACAAGAGCAGGGCGTGTCTTTTATGGGTCATTGCTTTTTCCGGGGCCTTCTTCTCCGACAACATATCCGCAGCAAGTGAACTCATATATATTTCAGACATCATTGTTTATTGTGCTTGTGACCACTCGTAAATTACGAATATTGACCTCCCCTTATCAGAAACACACTAATAAAGATTTTTTTATCTAAATTTTTTAAGGGCAATTTTGAAGACCTGCTAATCGCCGTTTTTCTCCGGGGCGGGTTTTTCTCGTTGTAATTTAGTGAAAACGCGCCTTTTGACGTTAAATCCTTAAATTCGTAATTTATGAAACACGAACCGTATTTCTTCGACGTTGTATAAAACACGAGATTCAGAACCGCGAGTTATGCTCACCCGGTATACGAAAGAAATTGGAGTTGTTTCATATTTTCTGTGCACAAGATGAATTTTTACAAACGAATTAAAACACCTACTGCATGCATCACGAAAATAACTTAATGGTACTTCTAACTCTATCCTCTTAATTGGTACTTTATCATAAACTCGTAATTAGGGACCGCCACTTTTAATATTGTCAACTACGAGACAAGTAGGATTAGAAAATTTTTTCAAAGTATTCGTAATTCTGGCGTCGGATTTTAAGTATTTTAAAACTAAAACAGTATTTCACGATTTTTTTTGGCCGCTTTATCAAAAATATCCCCATGTTTACAAAGTTTTTCCAATCTACCGTAAGATTAGGAAATATCTCTCCGTATCCAGAACTTAGGCCCAGTTTCAAAAATATCCATTGAAGTCTCAAGGTCAGATTTTCTGAATGGCTGGAGAAGGAAAATCTTCGGGAAATCCTTCCGGGACTCCATCTAGGTTGGAGTTCGTTCCAGAGGCTAGATTGTCTCCTTTTGGAGTTAGCAAGAGTATAAATGATATTTTAACTCAGTTAACCATTCAAGGGAGCAATGAAAGTCTAGAAAGCCGAAACCAAATGGCAAAGGAAGTAGGCTCCATTGTAAACACAATGTTAGACGCTCTGGAGAGAGAAAGAGGTTTAAAAAGGCCTGAAACCGAGGCGACGTCTGGATTGGAGAGTAAAACAGGAAAACCAGTCGAAAGATTGAATCTAGGAGGGAGAAATCCCAATCAGTATCAAGGCAAGAGCGTTGATGAGATGTACAAAGAGTCAGTGGCTCCTTTCATTTTAGACTCACAAAAGCGAAGTGCAAACTTGAACTCCCAGAGTGGGGAGTTGGCAAAAGACCTAAGAAAAGCCTTAGGTCTGGCAGAAGATACCCCAGTTCATTTAGACAACAGAACGTTTAATGAACTGGTAACTGCAAAGAGGGAAATTTATAGGCCCGATTATCCTCATCGGACTAAACAAGAGTTTGTCCCAAGGGATAATGTGTTAAAGCCAATAATAACCCCTGGTGCTTTTCTAGACATTGATTGTGAAAAGCACGTATCTGAAAAGATAGATGAGTGGTTATCACTTATTCGGATGACAGCGTCTGTAGGAGGAGTACCTCCTAGGGCAGTCTACGAATTATGTGTAGCAGCCCTCATGGGTACAACGCAAAAATACTGGAAAACCTTAGTGGCGCATACAGACATTAAGGAAAAGATAGATCAAGCACTGACGGTTGACGGAGTATTAGCAATAATAGCTGATGCCCTGAAACGAGAGTTCTGTGGTTTTTCGTTATCCACTGAGATTGTGGACAAAGAGCAGTCATTGACCGCTATGGTTAAACTACAGATCTGTGATATGTGCTGGTTTGATAGCTACGTGTGTGAATTCCAGAAGTATTATTACAATCTGGATGTAGTATCACAACAGTTCATATTAGGAACCTTTTTTGCAAAACTTTCAGAACCTTGGCCGGAGGTTGCGCAAAAGGCCTATGAATTACTTCTGAGTGAGGAAAAGATTGTCTCTGGACTCGGAGGTAAAATTCAGGCGGTGAAGTTCGCAATGCGTAAAGCATGTACTGAGCTCCAGGTAAAAGAGGCAGCTAAGAAGCTACCTTACCTAAACAAGAGCTGTTGTTCTCAGATAGAGTATGTACCTGGAAGGTATGGATGCGATACTCGCAGTACTCTAGGAGACTCTTTGAAGAGAGGGAACTTTCCTCGTAAGAGGAAGTTTGTTGGGTACAACAAAAGGAAAGTTTGGCCCAAGAAGGACGTCCAGCGTAAGCGAAAGGGAAGTCCTGCTTACAAACCAAGAAGGTTTGTGAGGAGAAGGGATAACCTGAAGGATAAAGATAGGATCGATGCTTTCAAGAGAAAGCATGGCAGAGAGTCTAAATGTCCTAAAGGGAAACCCTTGAGCAGTTGTAATTGCTGCTGGTTTTGTGGTTCAAAAGACCACAAAGCGGATAGTTGTCCAAAGAAGAACCAAAGGAGAAAAAGACTCCGTATGGTCTTCCTGGATGACAGGAGTCAAAAGAAAGAAGTCCTTGCTTATGAACCAATTGATGAGCAAGAGATTTCCGACTTAGACTCGGAAGTAGAATCGATTTATGAGATTGTGTCTGATTATGATACAGACTCAGATGATGATTCGGATCTCTGGACCGAACATATGTTCATGATGCGAGCAGAGAGGGAAGGAGATGGTGATGAGTTAGTTCATTTGGAAATAACGAATCAGGTACTAGAGGAAACCCACCAGTACGAAGATCCATCCCAGTCAATTCTGGAATGGAGGTTGCCAAATGTCAATGCGAGGGAGGTTTATGAAGTATCAAGATTTAGGTTTCGATCCACCATAGATATCTCGCAGACAGAGGCGACGGCTCAAGTCACGAGCACAGAGCTTGAGACTTTGGATATCCCACTCTTGAATGTACAACGCATAAGAGATACCATGCGTAACGCGAGAGGTGTATATAATTATATACACATTGGGTTGATCCAGATAGGATTAGTCCCGCTGTTTCATTTACCAGCAGATAGTCCTGTGGTAGCAGCAGTGATCGATAAACGTTGGCGAGAGTTTAGAGATCAGTTGATATCAGGAGTACAGGCTAATCTAGCACATGGTCCTGTATGGTTCCAAGTCCATCCAAACTTTATGATGGCTTTGAACGATCGCTGTTTGGGGACTTCATTGACCTTAAGAATCAAGTCGATGAATATGGATCGTATGAATCCCCAGGCCAAGTATTTGGCATATCACACTAGGGTAATTTATCGATTGGTAAATACAACTAGTCCTGGTGTGAGGAACATCTCTAGACTTACAGAGTTGTTCGAAGAAGGTCATAACAACTACCAACAGTTCCATAGGCGTGAGGTGAATCCATTAGAATTAACCTGGCCAAGGAGTTGGGTTATGACTGAACCTGGTAGTAGCTCTAGGCCCATTAGTGCGGCAAACATCCGACAGAGGGGTAATGAAATTACTTTCATGTTAGGAGATCCGTCAAGGGTCAATGAAAGAGCTGATAGGTATTTGCCTATGCTAAGCGAAAGAGCTGACAGGCATTTGCCTGTGAGGATCCCAATCCTGAGAGAGCCGTTCAATAGAACGCCCTATGAAGTCTCTTCAAGAGCTAGTGATGTGGGAGAAGATGTAATTGTCTCTCGACCAGAGGTTGCAAGCGCACCTCCACTAATAGAAGAGATGTCTCGAAGGTCTGTAGATTCGAGAGCCCCGTCGCAACATACGGGAAGAATTGTAGGGTATAGACAGGTGTCATTACCAGTCTATGAAAACCCTGTAGATCAAACGAGAGAGGAATCCATAAGGATGTTAAGAGTTACCAATATGGAAAACTCTTTATCTGAGATTCCTGAAGTTTGTAAGGTTATTGAACAAATAGCCGAACAAAGGTCTATACCAATAGACGATATCTGGAGGATGATAGAACCATCCCAAAAAGTACCTTAGAATATTGGGTTTAGTGTTAGGAAGGAAGACATGAGCACATATGTAGCTCTAACTTTCAAATTTCCTGGATACTATGAGTATTCTCTAGACACTTTGATAGACACTGGGTGTAGCATAACATGTGCGTGACTCAATGCTCTGCCAGATGAGTGGTGGGAACCAATGCAGAAACCCATCCACAAGGTTAACGTCGATGGTATGGCCACAATAGTTGGTCATAAGGCAAATAACGTGCCTGTCTTTATTGGTGGACAAAAGTTCATCATTAAAGAGATTCTTGTTCATCCTTTACTAGAGGCCGACATCATTATTGGTAACGCCTTTTTGAAGGGTCAAAAGGAAAACCTTCCTTTTGTGCAGAATGAAAATGATGTTTCCATCGGTGGGGTAAAAATAAGTATTCTACAAGAGCCTAGACTTAGGTTAAAATTTGGCTTTTATCCGGTAAAACGGACAGAATACTGTGGTAATATCCCATGTGAAAGAGCTTTCAGAGTGCGAGCTCAACGTGGTGATATAAGGTTGGATGAGAACGATTCATGGGAACAAACCCTGTTTTCTCCAATGAATACCAGAAGTTCTAACTGGTATGACGACTTGTTTCCAAAACAAGAAGCGTGTATGGCTGTTAAGTTAATGGGAACAAAATGGGATAAGTTCCTAATAAAACTGGCTGATAATTTTAGTGAAGATCCACTAAAGTTATGGACTCGAAATGGCCTAAAGGCTAGATTAGAGTTGAAATATCCCGGAACCATTATAAGAGCCAGAAACATTACGTATACGGCTGAGATGGTTGAGGAGTTTGACAAACAAATTCCTGAGTTGCTTGGGAAAGGCTTGATTAGGGACAGTTACAGTCCACATTCTAGTCCTGCCTTTATGGTTATTAATCATGCCGAGCAGGTGCGAGGTAAAGCACGAATGATTATAGATTATCGTCAGCTTAACAAAGCTACAAAGGACGATGGCTATAAGATTCCCACTACGGGAGATTTAATTGATAGGATAAGTCTGAGCCAACCAAAATTCTTCTCTAAATTTGACTTGAAAAGTGGATACTGGCAAGTCAAGATGGAGGAAGAGTCTGTTCCTCTAACTGCCTTCAATGCTCCGTAAGGAATGTTTGAATGGTTGGTAATGCCTTTCGGCCTGAAAAA
Organism: Melastoma dodecandrum; assembly: GCA_029817715.1. Classification (NCBI taxonomy): domain Eukaryota; kingdom Viridiplantae; phylum Streptophyta; class Magnoliopsida; order Myrtales; family Melastomataceae; genus Melastoma; species Melastoma dodecandrum. Next base: position 39,719 of record JARUPY010000094.1, read on the forward strand.
TGCTCCAGGCATATTTCAGCGCAAAATGGATAATGCTTTCAAGCAGGTCCGAAAATTTTGTGCGGTCTATATTGACGATGTGCTAATCTACAGTAAGACTAAAGATGAACACATGAGACACCTTGATGAGGTGACTGATGTCTTCCGGCGAGAGGGCATGATTCTATCAAAGAAAAAGATAGAATGGTTTAGGGAATCAGTTAATTTTCTAGGCATGGAGATTGAGCAGGGAAAAATTAAACTGCAAAATCACATTGCTGAGAAAATAATTAATTTTCCTGACAGACTTGAGGATAGAAAGCAAGTCCAGAGATTCTGTGGATGCGCTAACTATGCAAGAAAGTTTGTGAAAGATCTTTCCAGAGATTTAAGTAGGATTGCGAAGAAAACCTCTTCTACAAATCCTTGGAAATGGGAAGATGAAGACACTCAATTCATTAGAAGGATTAAAGCAAAGGTGAAAAATTTGCCACAACTTGCTCTACCTTCTGACATGGACGAGTTAGTCTTGGAAGTTGATGCTTCTGAAAAACATTGGGGAGCAGTTCTTAAAATTAAAGGACGCAAACCAGAACCGGTATGCAAATACTGGTCGGGAAGCTTCAAGGGGTACGAATTACGATACCCGATACATGAAAAGGAAGTATTAGCCTTAAAATATGGGATAAAGGCTTTTTACATCTTTTTGGCACCGAAAGAATTTTTAGTGCGCTCTGACTCGACCTATGTAAAAAGGTTTATGAGTCTGAACCTTAAGGAAGCTAGGCAAACTAGACTCTTAAGGTTGCAGGAACAATTAAGCTATTATAAATATGAGGTCGAATACATTAAGTCCGACCACAACATAATAGCTGACTCTCTCTCTAGAGAACTTGCAAACACCTCTCTTTCCAAAAACTCTGCAGATGGATCCTGCTGCAAAGAGAAAGATATGCTGGGGATGCAAGAAGGAGGGACACTCCCGAAAGGTATGTCCTAACAAGGGAGAAAGTGAGCATAGTGATGCTGGTTCCGTTTCAGGAACGAAGGCGGCAGTGCTCTGCTGGCAGTGCAAGCAACTAGGACATCGTTCTTACGAATGTCCCAAGAAGCTGAAAACTGCGGATTCCCAGAAGGGGAAGGCTGAACTTAAGGAGAAAGCAAAAGCTGACTCCGAGAGTAAGGCGAAACCAGATCTCCAGAAGGAGATGGCTAATCCCAAAGAGGCTGAGGCCAGATCTAAGGGAAAGGCGAAAGAATCCCAGAAGGGGATGGCTAGATCTAAGAGAAAGGTAATAACCAATCCTAAGGAGAAAGCGAGAGTTTCCCAGGAGGGAAAGACAGATATGAAGGAGAAGGGTAACACCAACTCTGAAAGAGATGTGAAGGAAGATCTTCGAAAGAAGATGACAGATCCGAAGGAGGAAAGCTCCAGAAGAGATGTGGAAATGGCAGATCTGAAAGACAAGGTGTAATACCTCAAATGAGCCGCAAATAGTTTGAACCTCGATGAATGCACCAATAACAGAGGTCTCGAATGAATGAAACCAGCCATATTCGCTTAAAAGATATGAAGCTGCTTTGTTCAACGACATTCAATACAACAATCCCATTCAATACAACAATTGTATCCCAATCTATATAAACGCCGTCTTTGTACAGACGGTTTGATCTTTTCCAGGAGCCATGCCCTCCCCAAAAGGGAAAAGAAAAGAGGAAGAGAGGCAAACTACCATGCAGCCCCATCGACAACCTTGATCACTGGCACAACTTCAGCCTCAGCCCCTGTGTCCACGCGGATGCAGCGACAACAATTACATTCTTAGACGTAGTCGTGGCTTCAGAAGCAGCAACGATCTCCTACGGCTGCGACGCGTGCCGCTCGAAGCAAGCCAGCTCCTGTTACAGTACCGTTGGTTCTTACAGATGCAATAGCTCTGGTCTCAAAGACATCAGCAGCAGCTTTCCTGAAATCCTAATAACCAACAAAAGGCTCACCACCACATGACATGCTCAGTCTTTTATGGGATTAACAACCCAACAACCGCCTTCATCAATCAGGCAACAACATCTACAACCGAGAATCATACAACAATCTCCTCTTACAGCAGATCAGATAGCATCCCCTCCCGGCAGGGCGAAACACATCGATGACTCCAAAGCAGTCGTAGTGGCCTACTCGGCGACAAGTGATGGTGGTTCTCCCGACAGCGACAACCGCCCACCCAACTTCAGACACAAACACAAGTCAAGCAGGAAATGCAAATGGTGGTAATCGGTAAAAGGAAGCTCATCAAAAACTTCAAGACATGAAGGAGAATCATCGCGTGAAGGTGAGCGAAATGTACCAGGAAGTATTTCTAAATCACAGCAGCAGAGCTCTCTTCCACGGCAGCTCAAATCCGAAAGAATTAAGAAGCCTAAAGTGTTCAAAGCTACGACGGGGCGCATTATAACATTTATGCAAGCTCTGAAAAGTGACATACCAATCACTTACAAAGACGAGCTGGGTCCTTATAGGAAGCAGGTTTTGGGCACCTTAACTGATCGCGGACTAAAAAAAACCCACTCATGGACAGCTTCCACCTCACCACATGCGGCCAATACCTCAGCCACTCAGCAGTTTGATTCCTGTTCTGAGGATCCCCATTGATTTCCAGCCTGAAATTCTTAGAGAAAACCTCTAGAACTTGTTGCAGTCCTCCCTGTTCTCAGCAATATCTGGGAAGAGCTCAATGCACTTCTTGACTAAGTTCTTCCGGATGACCTTCAGAATTTTGTTCTGCAGGGACATTTCATGGGATATATCTAAGGGGACACTTAACACACAGCAACGGCCCAAAACAAAAGAAAGAAAGAGGCCAAATCATTTGTCAAACCCAATCCACAGAGCCCAAGGAAGCTCAGCCCCATAACACAAGGCCAACCCAAGGAAACTAGGCCAAATGACAAACCCGCAACAAGTTGCCCAAGGACCAAGGCTAGCCCACAAGGGAAACAAAGCCCAGCCCAGATCAAAGCAACAATTAAAAGACTTACCTGCAATCCCCGACAGGATCTTGCAGAAGGACGATCCCAACGCACCTCCCCTGAATCCTGAGCCCCTTGCTTTGTCGACTGCAGTGAATCCCCTTTGCACGTCCAAACACGATCCTGCCCCCTAACGGTTTGGTTTCTCGACCAGAAATCAACCATAACATAATGGGATGAAAACAAGTTTCTTGGGGGAGAGAAGAAGGAAACAGAGGAGGGAACCAGATGAACGGAACAAAAGGGAGTAACTAAAAGGGATCGGGGGGTATAAAAGAGAGGGAACTCACCGTTAACTAACGGGGGGGGGGAGGGGATCAAAAATTTTTTTTTCTTTCTTACCATTTCTCTGGGGAGAGGTCGATCGAACAAGGGGGGAGACTCACATTGTTTCGGAAGGAGGAAGGAGATTACGAAGCCATCGTTCTTCTTCTCCTCCTTTCTTCACTTCTTTGAACAGCAGGGACCTCTGTAGCCGCATCTCCTCATTCCAGCTCCACCTGTCTCCTCGCCAAGGTAAAAAATGAGTCAGCCGCGAGACCCCCCTAAAGACCAACCCAGGCCAAATATGCAGCCGAGACAGCAAGGGATGTGTCATACCTCAAGTCGCAGAGTAAAGCACCCCTTCAAGTAACGCCAAAGTCGCACCAGCAGCACCCCCTTTGAAGGCTCACAGCTAACGATGACGGCTCTTGCACCATGCCTCCACAACGACGACAACTCATCCTCCAGTGCCTCGCCAGAGCCCGCAGCCGCATACTTGCTGCCCTTGACTTCTCAGAACCAGCAACACACGGTGGCAACCAGTCCTCATCATCATCTTCAGAACCAGTTCAGCGACCACCGCCGCACCAGCTACCCGCTCCTCGACGTGTTCGGATTCCAGCTCGGCGACCACATATTCTTGGCAAGTCAGAGCATCCTCAAGTTGGCGAATCCGGACAGCCATGACCGGACGACCTTCCTCCGGCGTTCCCAAGCCCCGACGACGGCGAACAACCCACCTCGACAAACCAGCTCCACGGCAGCCCCAGGCGAACCCACTTCCTCCCCCGGCGTTCTCTCTCGGCGGATCCATCCCCCTCGGCGTCACCTTCAGCCCGGCGTCCCCAAGACTCCGCGGTCGCTGATCAACCTCCTTCGGCGCCTCCCAACGGCGGCAAATCGTCCCCGGCGCTCCGCCTCAGCCCTCCAGAAGCAGCCGATCCCACTTGTCAATGACGGCAACTTCCCCGGCGGCCCTCCGACAACCGAGGCGGCTACCACCTCCGTTTGCCCTGTCGCCCTCCCAACAGTGACGACCCGACTGCAGCAGCGGCGGATCCCTTCCTTCCGGCGTCCCCGAGCTTCACCGCGGCGAACCAAGGCCTCCCCAAGCTCCCCGACTCCCACTGAACCCGCAGCAGCAGACCCACTTTCCTCGGTGTCCCCAACGACCCCAGCGGTGGCAGGATCACCTCCCCCGGCGTCCCCAAGGTCCAGCCGTGGTAGATCGGGCCCATCTCCCGACGTTCCAAGCCCTAGCAGCAACCGCAAGCTCCACCTCCTCTGGCGAGCCCAGATCCGACAGCAGTGACCCATTCTCTTCGGCGCTTCTCAATGTTTGCAGAGTCAACGGCGGTGACGAAACAGCAGACCCATCGTCACGCAGAGGCGATCTCCTTCGTCTTCATGGTGTTCGAACTGTGGGAGGACAGAGATTGAAGGGGCTTCGTGAAGGCAATCTCCTCTGGAAAGGTCGAAACCTTTACTTTTTGTTATTTCATAAATTCCAAATGGCCATATATTTGTTCGCTTGATGATTTGTTTTAATTAATCGTCCAAGTTAGATATTTCTGCCTTGCTATTCTTGCTATCACCATTATTATTAAAACGTTTCATAATTCCTAAGTAATCCATGTGGTGTTATCCCTGAAATTTGTTCATGCCTCTGCTCATTTATACAAGTTAGCATTTCGTCATAAAAACGCATTACTAACACCCGTCTCCCTTTGTTTTGCATGTGAAACACGGGGGACTCCTTGGATATCTTCGACAGCATACCCAAAAGCACATCTCCGATCAAAACGGTAAGACAAGCCTTACTATTCTCAATTTATCGAAGTTTCATCCGAATTTAACGATACTAACCACACTTACATTTTTTTTTTGGACATGTACACCGAGCACTTAATATCGAAATACCGACATCAAAATTTCGAAGATTAACTCGAAGGCGCGTGTATCAAACCGCGTGGTTCTACCCCGGTTTAAAACACCGTGGGCTTGAAGACAAAGCGGCCCCAACCTTCAATTTAAGGTACAAAGGGGAGGTGCGGGCCTCCCCGAATTTTATTTTAAGCCCATATGTAACGGGTTGCGGGCCCAAGTGCATAGGCCCGCAACCACCGCCCTTCCCCGCTCTCTTTCATCTCGTTTATTGTTTGTGATTGCACGCATGACTTAGGCTTTAGGTTTATGTCGTGTGTTGATTTTTAATCAAACAAACCTAAATTCGGGTCCAACGCCCGTTAAAACGTCGATACGAGTCCGGCCCACTCCCGGATCGGGTCCAACACCCGTCAATCAAAAGTAACTCTTTTGGACAAATCGCCACCCTTTTCGCATGTGTTAGAACACTAAGGTTAGTAAATAGGAATCCCCGAACCCAGAACTCTGATTTTTCCGACTTAAAATCACATTTTTTAACTAAGTCGGTGGCGACTCCGAACAAAACGTTTCCAAAGCTAAACTAAACCCCACTACCCTTTTTTCGGAGCCATTGGGGTGAGGTGACGGCTACTCGAGCCGCTCCTTGGGCCCTCCCCGAAATTCGCGAGCGAGGCCTTAACGCAGCCTTTCGCTCGCCGCCTCCAGGGAACTGGAGACGGTTGGCGAAACGCCCCGCAGACCCGTTCGCGAATCAAGGGAAGGCCCAACCCGGGGCCCCTTTCCGCAGCGTCTGGCGTTCGAGCCGGAACGCCGACCGGACTGGGCCTCGGGGGAGCGGACCCGGATCCTCGGGTTAGCCAGAACCGCCGCCGCGCGCCGCTAGGCCGAAAGGGCGCGCGCGTACATCCCGGATGGCGACTCCGCTGGGGAGCTCCGCATGTGGATTCTTACCGAAAGCCTTTTTACCACATGCGGAGAGGAGTTACTTGTTTGCGCATGTAATTGATTGGCTCGATGCCCTTTGTTTGATCTCCTGTTTGTGTTCGTTTATCCGCTTTCCTAGGCATATATAGGTAAATCCCTATACCCGGGATTAGGATCTTTAGGGGGTCACCGAAAGGCACGGCCTCGCTGCTTCCTGCGGCTTGTAGGCTATGGACCGGGACCCGCCTCCCTTAGTCCGAGGGAGGTCTTAGAAACCTCCATCCGAGTCTAGAAATTGCTTGCCCACTACAGGTACCAGACGCCGCACGTGCATTTGTCTGTTACTAAGTGCCTGTTACTCGTGCAGGGACAGGGCATGTATGTTTTGTATGCAATAAACTGTGACACTAAATCTGTTCAGTTTTGCAGCGGTTTGGGTTGGTCACAGGGGGGGTTTCCAAATTCCTTTTCTCCCTTCCTTAACTCCTATTACCGCTTTAATGCATCCATACACGTTCATAATCGTATGAATGCATTCCAATTCACGATTATTCTTGTAATATCATACATTCCATTTTTACTTGAACATGATTACATAAATCGTGTGTCGAATCATACCATACTAGGGTTAGGGATTGGAATGTTATCATCCTCGAATGATACCCTATTATGCAGGAAGACCTCATGGAGCCCATCTCGCTGCGACAAAAGAATATGCCTGACGCTCATAACCTCCACCGGTGGTTGCCATTGCTGAGGCCGTCCGAGCGGGAGTTCGTGCAGTCCAAGCTCAAAGGGCTCTTCCACCTCATGCACCTGGAGCTGGATTGGGCCCTCCTACAAAATCTGGTAGCACGGTGGGACCCAGACGCCTTCGTCTTTTGCTTCGGGGACTTGAAGCTGGCGCCGCTCTACGAGGAGTACATCAACCTCGCCGAGATGCCTCACCGCACAGGGATACTGCCCCTGCCTCGGATCGACAAACCGAAGGAGTACATAGCGAAGCTTCTTCAGATATCATCGGCAAGTGTACCCGGGCTCTTCAACTCCCAAGGGGACCTCAGCATCAAAGACGTCGTCGATCTACAGCTCGTGCCATACAACCCGCGCATGGGAGAAGGCCAAGGATCAGCGCGAGCATTCATCCTCCTTTTCGTCGGGACGATCCTGTACCCACAGAACGAGAAGACGATCAACCGACGAGCTGTCTACATCACCAAGGCAATACTTGAAGACGCTCCTTTCCCGCCTAACCTGATCGGAGAGACCAACTTCAGCCTCACCAACATCGTGCATGAAGCAAAGCGAGGAGTCCGCAACCACAGGATGACCTTCTGCCCATCCCTGCTGCAAGTATGGTTCTACACCCATCTCGGGATCACGGGAGAAGCCTTCACTAGGGAGCACACACCGGGGTTGCTTGCCCGCATCGTGGAGCGTGCCCGCCTGCCTGCACGCTCTTTCGTTGGAGTGGACGCTCTGTTCCGGTCTCTGGAGCCTGCCGATTTCTACCAGAGAGCCCGCTGCTTCGACACGGATGATGCAATCACCTCCTCGACGGACGGATACTTCATTCCGATCATGGGATTCGGAGGCACCTCCTACTACGCGTCGTTCCAGGTTCGACACCAGCTAGGATTAGCTCCGAAGACCAGGGCACCCCCGCAGCAGCTCTTCCGACCACTCAGCCTCGACGACAAGGTGGTCACGACAGCACTCCAGAGGGTGATCGCGCACATCTCCCGCACGTGGATGAATCTCACGGAGGAAATCTGCGAGCTTCCACCAGAGTCCGATGAGGAGGATCGCGCAGCCCAATCCCAGCGTTTCTGGAGGAAGCGTCATGCTCTGTGGGATCGCACCTGACCGACGACGTCTCCATGCGACTACTGGGCCTGCGCGCCCGTTCTATCTTTCTTTTCAGTCGATTGTATTTACCTTTTTATGACGATGTCGAACTTATTGCCTTCTATCTAATTCGTTTCCCTTCTTTCGGGGTTAAATTCGAGTGACAACAATCCAATCCCTACATTAGACATCTCATGCATCACTACATGTCATGCATCCATAGTATCATTGCTTGATGCTAATAGAATTTTCCTTTCTCCACCAAGGTACTGAGCAATTGGTCCATACCGAAAGCGCCCGAGATACCGCACAGTCAGGGCGGTGATGGCTGAAGCTTCAGCAGGACCACCGCCAACTCCCATGATCTTGTCCCCGGCAGCGGAAGAAGAAACAGCCCCCGCTGCTGGAGTTACTGTCGCCATCCCACCGCCCGCCGCCATCGAGTTCCCAGCTTCGATGGAGGTTGCCTCGCCATTCCCGATCTCTGCCTTCCCGCCGCTGCCCCAGACCATACTTGCTGTCGGGCAACCCTCAGACAGGAGAACCTCGCCGTTGTACGTCCCACCGTTGGTTGCACCTGCAGCGCCATCGGTGATGCTACCTGCAGCTCCCTTCAATTCAACACAAGACATGCCTGCCCAAGGCGCCGGCAGTCCTTTGCTGGGAGACAAGGTGGAGTTCCTCACAGCCGAACTCTCTTCCCTGAAGACGATGATGGCAGAACTCCTCCAACGACAGTTAGCAGCCACACCTGCTCCTGCCTCCTCCCAAAACCCACACCTTCCTCCTGTCATGTCAGGACCTCAAGCACCACCATATCTATCCCATCCTAGCCTAAACACTTCCTCAAATACTTTGCCTACTTATAACCCATCAAACACTATGCCTTCCCACAACCCGGTCATGCCCGGATCCGCTACCTCCACAAGTGTGGCATCCTTATATAACCCATACATGCGTGGGCCACCCCCTTCCCTTCCGATGCCTCAACCCTATTTACCTCCATACTACCCTCAGTCAACATCCCAAGGGCCAACTCCCTACCCTCCTATGACATTCGGGCCAACTCCCCATGTCCAAACAACAATACCTAGGCCAACTCCCTACCCTCAGACAACCTCTACACCTCTTCCTTTCAGAATCCCTCCGCCGGTTGCTACCCCTTCAGTTCCGCATGTGGAACCTGCCTTGCCAAGCCCGCGAACCCGCAACGCGGCAATCGTCGACGAGCTGTTTGGCGAACAACAACAAGCTAGTGCTTTCGAGACAAGGCTCGAGGCTAGGATTGCCTCAATGCAGCAAGAAGAGGCTCGCCGCATGGCGAAGTTGGAGGAGCGCCTAAACGCCATCCAGGGATATCGGGCACACAACTGGGAGTACGCCAACTACCAGATCCCGCAGATACAAGTCCCACCAAAATTCAAGATGCCTGAATTCGAGAAGTTTCGCGGGAATGGCTGCCCGGAACTACATCTCAAGCATTTCTGCCACAAGATGGCGGTATACCTTGCTGATGACAAATTTTGGCATCGCCATGTTTCAAGAAAGCTTGGCGGAATCAGCGCTGCATTGGTACTACACCAAAGATGTCAGTCAGTATGCAACATTCAAAGAGTTGGCTCTTGACTTCCTCAACTACTACAGCTTCAATGTAGAGATGGCGCCAACTATCTCGGATTTGCGGAAACTAAAGAGATACCGCACCGAAGACATCAAGCAGTTCGCCTACCGGTTCAGACACATTGCGTCTCAGATTAAGCCGGCACTTACGGAGAGGGAGCTCATCGATGAATTCATGCAGTTGCTCCCGCGTGAGTACATGCCCTACATGATCGGGCAGACATTCTCCACGTTCGCTCAGGCAGTCATCAACGCAGACAAGCTTGACGGAGTAAACCGAGAAGGGCTGATCCCTTCCCCTTCGGCAAAACCGGCAGTGAAGCCCAAGCCCAAAGAGCTTATAGCAACTGCTGAGCAAAATAGGCAGTCGATGAGGGCAACTCCACCACCGGCTTCATACGCGCCAAGGACGTATGTGGCAGCCGCGCTCAGGCCTCCGGCCCCGACTGCAACTCGTTTCAGACCCCCGGTCAACATGGTGGGACAACAGCAGCCAAGGCCTGCACAACCAGAGCGCCCCCGGCGTAGACTCGAGGACTTGACTCCAACACCAGATCCATTGGATGTCATGTTCGTCCGCTTAAGAGATATGGGCTTTATCAAACCCGTGGAAGCCAAGGCGACCAACCCTTCATCCTTCGGCTATAACCCCAAGGCGGTTTGCCAGTATCATTCCGGGGCAATGGGGCACGACACCAAGGATTGTATTGCCTTGAAGTTCAAAATTCAGAACTTGTTAGATGAGGGAGCCATCACATTTTCTGCACCTACGGCTGCCCCGAATGTTAAGAGCAATCCTCTTCCGGAGCACGTGAATTATATCGGGGCAAACTCCTTCTCCGTTTTGGCCGAACAGGAAGAAGAGGTAAACATGTATGAATACGACTATGCACAACCAAGGAGTGTCAACGTCGTAAACGCCGGTCGTGGTCGAGGCCGAGGTCGCAGCCGAGGTCGAGGACCCCAGATTAGCAGAAAAGCTCAGCCCACGGTCATGCCTGATGGGTTTACATTGGTTCCTCCTCGGCGACCAAAGACGCCGTACGTCTATGTTTCGTTGGGGTTTGCACAACCTGAAGCGTGTCAGACAGAGTCATCGCCTGCAACGGAACCAAGGATTCCGGTCGTGATGGGACCCACCTGCACGTCTCTCAACTCAGAAGTAGAATTGATCACCCGCTCCGGAAGAGTGGTGCCAGCTCCTGAAGCCTCATCCCCAGCCGAATCTTCAAAGCCCAAGGCGCCTTCAAATGAACAAATCCGCAAGGTGATTTATACGGTAAAGGGAAGCGACTACGATATAGTCGAGCAGCTCCGAAAACAACCAGCCCAGATTTCCTTGTTCGACCTCATCCACTCCTCTGACAAGCACAGGGAGATGTTAAAGAAGTTTCTAGCCGAGGTACATGTGCCAGAGCAGGTTGAAGTCGCCGCATTGGATGCGTACATGAGTAGCATGCTGGCGAACAATGTAATTAACTTCTCAGAAGATGATCTGCCGGAGCAGGGGCAGGATCACAACAATGCTCTCTTTATCACACTCCAATGTCGCGAAACCACCATCTCCAAAGTCCTCATCGATGGCGGATCTGGGGTCAACATCATTCCGTTGGCTGTAGCTCAAAAACTCGGCATCAGTATGGAGAAACTCCCACAGTCTAGTCTGACTATTCGGGCTTTCAATGGCGCAAAACGTCAGGCTTATGGAGAAGTTACGCTGGAAGTTAAAATTGGGCCGACGCTTTTCTCCACTCAGTTCCAAGTCCTCGAGACTGCGGGGTCCTTCAACATGCTGCTGGGACGCCCTTGGATTCATCAGGCTGGAGCAGTTCCATCAACGCTTCACCAGATGGTCAAATTTTCTTCAGACGGCAAGCTCATCACAGTCAGAGGAGAACACTCAATGGAGCTTTGCCATGAAATCGACATGCCGTATGTTGAAGAGCCAACTGAGGAACCATCAACAGTTCAAACACTGGAAATGGTGAATATGGTCAGACATGACTATAGGTCGGATCCCTTGATGACATGGGGCAACATCAGCGCTGCAAAGGAGTTCCTCCGACATGGTTATCAACCGGGCCAAGGACTCGGAATCAGAGGACAAGGAATGATTTATCCGATCACTATTCCAGCTCCAGCAGGGACTACTGGACTCGGATTCACGGCCAAGATGCGGCGCAAACAGAACAATCACACTAGCAGCAAATCGGCCATCCGTTTTGTACGTTCATCTGCGGCGACAATGGAGGGTGAAATACTATCGGAGAAACTGGAGAACGTGAAGATCCAGAGTGACGAGGAGATCAACGGCGAGCGGACGATCGTTGAACATGTCAATATCATCCAAGTGAATTTGGGGCAAGGTCATAGGCGTCGACCTCGCAGACGGGCTCGTTTCATACCTTATGACTTCGCCATTCCCTGGGATCAAATACCGGCGTATGTTCAGCAAGCCCGAGCACCGCCTTTTCGAGCTCCACGGGTGCCAATCCCGCCTAGGATGCCTCCAAGGGTTGAAGCGCCCCCAAACAGGCATGCAGCTTCCCCTACTACGAGCGAAGAGGTGGAGGGGAAACAGGACGAGAAGACAAGGACACAAGAGTCCGAGGAAGAAGTCTGTATGATGGAAGCGTCGAGCCCGGCCGAGCCAGACATGCCTCTCGACGGGTGAAACTTTCCATCTTTACTTTTCTGCACTTAGATAGATAGAGTCTAGAATAGGTCACCTTGCTACATTCTGGTCGCGGACTAGCAAGGTTGTCTATATGTAACGCGACCCCTAGGCAATACCTAGGGCATTTGTGGGATCGGGCCGCTGATGATCAGGGCGAATCCGAGGAAACGACGAGGGACCCGCTGAGTCCTGATCCCACAAAATTTTCTTTTGGTCAAACGCGCATGCCTTGTTATGAATTGTCGCATGAAACGATATTCCGAATATTTCGTTTGGATACATTACTTTAATTTCTTCTCCTTTTCAGGAACGGCGCTTCGGGAGTACCCGAGAAAACCTCTGAACAAGACGGAGAAGCAGTAGACGACCCCAAATCCATGGACGGGTATTATGGATTGGAACAAGGTCTTCAGCGACATGAAGAACCAAAGGACATCACTCTGCAGAAGCCGGTTTCAATCGACATCGGAACTCATGATGACCCCAAGGAGTTATTCATCGGCGCAGATTTGTCAAATGATGAAACTGAAGACATCGTCAACCTGCTAAAGGAATTCTCTGACGTCTTTGCTTGGTCGTACACGGACATGCCGGGATTAGATTCGGAGATTGTGGAGCACAAAATCCCTACAGATCCGTCAATTCATCCTATAAAGCAGAAGCAGCGCCGGTATAAGCCCGAGCTAGCCCTTGCCATCAAGGAAGAAGTAGATAAGCTACTGAAGGTCAACTTTATCGAGGTGGCTACCTATCCGCAATGGGTTGCCAACATAGTCCCGGTCATCAAAAAGAACGGGAAGGTCCGAGTCTGCGTCGACTATCGCAACCTCAACAAAGCAAGTCCCAAGGACGACTTTCCACTCCCGCACATCGATCTACTGGTGGACAACACCGCCGGATTCAACAGATTCTCTTTCATGGACGGATTCTCCGGCTATAACCAGATTCGCATGGCCGAAGAGGACAAAGAGAAGACAACCTTCACAACACCCTGGGGCACGTTTTGCTATCGGGTCATGCCCTTCGGGCTCAAGAATGCCGGGGCGACCTACCAACGTGCTATGGTCGTCCTTTTTCACGACATGATGCATCGCGAAATTGAAGTCTACGTCGACGACATGATCGCCAAGTCCAAGGAAGATGAAAGCCACACAATCGTTCTCCGAAAGCTATTTGAACGGCTTCGCAAGTACAAGCTGCGCCTCAATCCCGCCAAATGTGTATTTGGAGCGACTTCAGGCAAACTTCTTGGTTTCGTGGTCAGCAACAGAGGCATTGAGATTGACCCCGATAAAATCGAAGCGATTCGTGATCTTCCGACTCCAAGGTCAGTCAAAGACATCCGCGGCTTCATGGGACGCGTTAACTACATCGGACGGTTCATTTCCAACCTAGCTGACACATGCAAACCACTATTCAAGAAACTCAGAAAAGACGTCAAATTCGAGTGGGATGATGATTGTAAGGTTGCATTTGAGCAAATCAAAACATATTTGACAGAACCACCAGTTCTTATCCCGCCAAGGCCGGGGCATCCTCTCACACTTTATCTCACAGTTAGAGAGGAATCATTTGGAGCCATGCTTGCCCAACAGTTACCAGGCGCCAAGGAGCATGCAATCTATTACCTCAGCAAGAAGTTCACAGACTGCGAGTCTCGGTACACCACTTCCGAGCGTACATGTTGTGCACTCATTTGGGTCCTCCACCGACTCCGACAGTATACTCTGCACTACGAGATCCTGTTAGTGTCCGAGAACGATCCACTCAAATATCTCTTCGACAAGCCAACATTGATGGGAAGAGTTTCTAAGTGGCAATTGCAACTCGCCGAATTCGATATTCGATTTCACTCCACGAAGTCAGTGAAGGGGAGGACAATCGCTGATCATATCGCTGAATATCCAGGAACGGATGATTCATCTCTGGAAATCGGACTACCAGACGAGAACATCCTACTCATGGAACAAGAACCGAGGTGGAAGATGTACTTTGACGGTGCAGTCAATTCCTCAGGATCAGGAATAGGAGCTGTGGTAATCTCCCCAGATGGACAATACTACCCAACGGCCGCCAAAGTCACCTTTCCTTGCACGAACAACATAGCTGAATATGAAGCGTGCATCCTCGGCCTACTTCGCGCACTCGACATGCGGGTTAAGCTCCTCGACGTTCACGGAGATTCGGCACTCATCATCTCCCAGACAAACGGAGCATGGCGCACTCGAGACCCAAAGCTCATTCCATATCAGGATTATCTACAAACACTAATCCGACAATTCACTGACATTGAATTCAATTATCTCCCACGAACTGATAATCGATTTGCTGATGCTCTTGCAGTGCTCGCATCAATGATCCCGTTAGCTGGAGAAATGGACATCGAGCCTCTACGCATCAATATCGCAGACGATCCAAGCTGCATGCACATTGAACAAAGTCAGCCAGAAGATTCTCTACCGTGGTTCACGGACATCAAGAATTATTTACAATCAGGAGGATTTCCCCAAAATAGCACAGGGAAAGAACGCAAGTTCATCCGGAGGATAACGAGAAGTTATTTTCTAGATGGTGATATCTTGTACAAGAAATCCTTCACGACGGCTCTCATGCGATGCGTCACGGAACAAGAAGCTCAAGCCCTCATTGTCGAAGTCCACGAAGGGGTTTGCGGACCACACATGAACGGATACGCTCTCGCCCAGAAGATAATGCGACAAGGGTATTATTGGCTCACGATGGAAACAGCTTGCATCAAATACGTCAAAGCATGTCACAAGTGTCAGATTTACAGCGACAAGGTGCACGTGCCTCCAACAAGACTTTACCCGCTATTTGAACCATGGCCGTTCTCAATGTGGGGCATGGACGTAATCGGACCCATTAATCCCAAAGCATCCAACGGGCACCGATTCTTGCTGGTCGCAATCGACTACTTCACCAAATGGATCGAAGAACAATCCTTCAAAGAAGTCACGGCAAACAACGTCGTACGTTTCATGAGGGCGAACATCATCGCCAGATATGGAGTTCCAGAGCTATTGGTCACAGACAATGGTTCAAACTTCAACAGTAAACTGATGGAATCCCTCTGCGCAGAATTCCATATCAAACATCTCAACTCTTCACCGTACCGTCCACAAATGAATGGTGCTGTCGAGGCCGCAAACAAAAATATGAAGAAGATTCTTCAAAAGACGGCAATTACATATCGCGATTGGCACGAGAAGCTCCCTTTCGCGTTACTCGCCTATAGAACGACGATGCGCACTTCGACTGGGGCAACCCCCTTCGAGCTCGTCTATGGCGCTCAAGCGGTCATTCCAGCAGAGGTCAAATTGCCAACTCTCAGGATATCATCCCAAAGCAACATGACAGAAGAAGAGAGGGCCAATCATCAGCTCGTCCACCTCGACTTCATTGATGAGAAACGACTTGCCGCAGCTCACCACATGCAATGCTACCAACAGCGCATGTCCCGAGCATTCAACAAAAAGGTCAAGCCAATCAGATACAGACCAGGCGACCTTGTCCTCAAGAGAATCCTACCGAATGTCAAGGATCCACGAGGGAAATTCGCTCCAAACTACGAAGGGCCGTTCGTTGTTAAGCACGCCTTCTCAGGAGGAGCAACCATCCTAACAAAGATGGACGGAGGAGACCTGCCACAAGCAATCAACGCAGATGCTCTCCGACGATATTACACATAAGCGGTGTCAAAGCCAAAACTTCAAAGCAATATACGTCAGCAAAGTTCCTCTATATCCCCAGGGAGTCGATTAGAGCAA
Source organism: Melastoma dodecandrum (assembly GCA_029817715.1). NCBI lineage: Eukaryota > Viridiplantae > Streptophyta > Magnoliopsida > Myrtales > Melastomataceae > Melastoma > Melastoma dodecandrum. The sequence continues at coordinate 55,736 of JARUPY010000094.1, forward strand.
AGACGCTGACACATGAAAAGGGAGAATTACACAATCAACACTCTCTTCACCTGACTAAGCGAGATTACATGAGCTTATTTCGTTTACGTCCTTTGCCTCGTGGGCAGGTACAAGAACTCCACACACGAATGGTACAAAACTCCTATGACAAAGGCGAGGGTGGTAGGGCGGCAAAGCTTCAAGCCAAAATCTTGTAGCAATTTCGTCAAACCTTCGACTCCATCGGACGAAGACGCAATGACGAAATCAAACACATAGAAAAGGGAAGTACCAAAACTCTACTTTACCTTTCTTACAAATGAAGTTACAGCAGCAAACTTCGTTCTTACTCTAACAGAAACAAGTCCCATGAACTCACTTGTTTCTCTCCATCTGTTTTATAGGTACATGAGCTTCCTTACACAACAGAGTCAAGCAAGAGTAACCATTTCGTCAATCCTTTGATTCCTGCGGACAAAGACGCAATGACGAAACACATAGAAAAGGGGAGTATCAAAACACTACTTCACCTTTCATATAAATGAAGTTACATGAGCAAACTCCATTCATACCTTAAAAGAAACAAGTTACATGAGCTCACTTGTTCTCTGTCCTTCGCTTAATGTAGGTACACGAGCATCCTACATTACAGACAAAGGCGCGGGCGGTTGGGTGGAAAAATTTCGAACCAAAGCTTCGAAATTGCCTTTGTCATCACCAAAGATGATCATACCAAAAGGGAGTATCATCTATACTGCTCTCTAACAAAATTTCTCATGATTCCCCAGATGGAGTCGTTTCTCCACTTCCCCAGTTGGAGTCCTGCCTTCGTTCAAGCTGGAGTTGATTACATACGTCGCATTCCTCAGCAAGGATACAAGCATATTCTTCCAGAACTATCATCGAGACGGACATATCCATTTCATCTCCCCAGCGGAAATCTTACTTCATTAACTCCCCAAGCGAGAGTCGAAGTACATGAGCTAACTTCGTCTTTGTCCGTTGTCAACTGTGTAGGTACAGGGGCATCCACACAGTACGGTACAAACTCCTGGGCAACGGCGAGGGTGGTCGGGTGGAAGCCGTTTGACTCTAATCTCAGAGAACGTGACTGAGGCATGGAAGTGCAAACACTTTCCCCTCGAAAGTGCACAAGAGCACTACAAAGGTTTGAGTATCTAAACCCATTTATTTCTAAAGCATTTGTGTGCTCATTTGCATATAATTTAAAATTATCTTCAATAAAAAATGCTTCTGAGCGAGAGTGGAGAAGGCAAACCTATCCCCAAACACTTACCCAAAGTGATGAGTGAAAACACTGTAAGGATTCATACACAAGCATTCATGCGGATAATGAATCCTTTGACAAAAGATGCTCTAAGCCGGGATGAGATCGAGCATTTCTTCTCTATCCCATACACGAAACGTCAACCATTGCTAACCCCTTTCGAGCCAAAGTTGAAGTTTTCGTATGCACTACACCTGACAAGTCTAAGGACCGCCTCGTATCGAGGTTAAAATGGAGATCCTGTAGCTAGAGACCGGAAGCAACGGATCATAGAGGCTACACTTCCTTAAGATTCAAGCGAAGATGCACCATCGACAGTTAAGCTTACCAGTTGAGTCGTTCCTAAAGACCGAGCATCTCAAAAAGCTTCTCAAGAATACAAGTTCGAAAGGAGATTGTCAGAAAATAAAGCGGGGCAAATCCCTTTGATCTAGCAAAGAAAACAAAGAATTAGCGCAAAGACCAAAGTCTTTAAAAGAGAGCGCAAGATGAAAAATCAAAAGAGCAAAAAATGAAGCACCAGGACCGACATTGCAGGTCGTAAAAGCAAAGGTGCTACTCATCAAACAATTCTAAAACAAAACCCTCCCCAAAGTGGATCGCACACACCTACCAGTTATTCATCTCTAACAAAACACATCAACTAGTAAGCTGTCTGAAAAATGGAGAATTTGCTTGAATGGTGGAACCACTGCAATGTAATAGCTTCTGATGAGGTCCTTAAACTCTTTCTTTCAAACAACTGATTTAAGCTTTAAAGGCCTTATGCCGAACCTACATTATAACCCGAATAAAGACTCCTTCGATCGGTACATGAGCATCCAAGTCAAAGGGATTCCGGAATCCAACTGAAATGGCTTTCAGAAATGAGAGTAAAACACGAGAGAAATCAGAAGATCTTCTCTGGTCTCGCTTAGAAACATACTCTTAAAAAAAGAAAACAAAACAAAGCATAATGTGCATGTGCATTTAGTTGTTTTTGTTGTGACTAATGATTTTCTTGAAGAGCTTTTAGGGTGCATCTCGACCAAAGACACTCTCGAAGTCTAATTTGAGGTATTCCTGATATCCTTGCGAGGAAATCTTTTCAGATTCCCTCCCAAGGAGGGGCAAACTGTAATACCTCAAATGAGCCGCAAATAGTTTGAACCTCGATGAATGCACCAATAACAGAGGTCTCGAATGAATGAAACCAGCCATATTCGCTTAAAAGATATGAAGCTGCTTTGTTCAACGACATTCAATACAACAATCCCATTCAATACAACAATTGTATCCCAATCTATATAAACGCCGTCTTTGTACAGACGGTTTGATCTTTTCCAGGAGCCATGCCCTCCCCAAAAGGGAAAAGAAAAGAGGAAGAGAGGCAAACTACCATGCAGCCCCATCGACAACCTTGATCACTGGCACAACTTCAGCCTCAGCCCCTGTGTCCACGCGGATGCAGCGACAACAATTACATTCTTAGACGTAGTCGTGGCTTCAGAAGCAGCAACGATCTCCTACGGCTGCGACGCGTGCCGCTCGAAGCAAGCCAGCTCTTGTTACAGTACCGTTGGTTCTTACAGATGCAATAGCTCCAGTCTCAAAGACATCAGCAGCAGCTTTCCTGAAATCCTAATAACCAACAAAAGGCTCACCACCACATGACATGCTCAGTCTTTTATGGGATTAACAACCCAACAACCGCCTTCATCAATCAGGCAACAACATCTACAACCGAGAATCATACAACAATCTCCTCTTACAGCAGATCAGATAGCATCCCCTCCCGGCAGGGCGAAACACATCGATGACTCCAAAGCAGTCGTAATGGCCTACTCGGCGACAAGTGATGGTGGTTCTCCCGACAGCGACAACCGCCCACCCAACTTCAGACACAAACACAAGTCAAGCAGGAAATGCAAATGGTGGTAATCGGTAAAAGGAAGCTCATCAAAAACTTCAAGACATGAAGGAGAATCATCGCGTGAAGGTGAGCGAAATGTACCAGGAAGTATTTCTAAATCACAGCAGCAGAGCTCTCTTCCACGGCAGCTCAAATCCGAAAGAATTAAGAAGCCTAAAGTGTTCAAAGCTACGACGGGGCGCATTATAACATTTATGCAAGCTCTGAAAAGTGACATACCAATCACTTACAAAGACGAGCTGGGTCCTTATAGGAAGCAGGTTTTGGGCACCTTAACTGATCGCGGACTGAAAAAACCCACTCATGGACAGCTTCCACCTCACCACATGCGGCCAATACCTCAGCCACTCAGCAGTTTGATTCCTGTTCTGCGGATCCCCATTGATTTCCAGCCTGAAATTCTTAGAGAAAACCTCTAGAACTTGTTGCAGTCCTCCCTGTTCTCAGCAATATCTGGGAAGAGCTCAATGCACTTCTTGACTAAGTTCTTCCGGATGACCTTCAGAATTTTGTTCTGCAGGGACATTTCATGGGATATATCTAAGGGGACACTTAACACACAGCAACAGCCCAAAGCAAAAGAAAGAAAGAGGCCAAATCATTTGTCAAACCCAATCCACAGAGCCCAAGGAAGCTCAGCCCCATAACACAAGGCCAACCCAAGGAAACTAGGCCAAATGACAAACCTGCAACAAGTTGCCCAAGGACCAAGGCTAGCCCACAAGGGAAACAAAGCCCAGCCCAGATCAAAGCAACAATTAACAGACTTACCTGCAATCCACGACAGGATCTTGCAGAAGGACGATCCCAACGCACCTCCCCTGAATCCTGAGCCCCTTGCTTTGTCGACTGCAGTGAATCCCCTTTGCACGTCCAAACACGATCCTGCCCCCTAACGGTTTGGTTTCTCGACCAGAAATCAACTATAACATAATGGGATGAAAACAAGTTTCTTGGGGGAGAGAAGAAGGAAACAGAGGAGGGAACCAGATGAACGGAACAAAAGGGAGTAACCAAAAGGGATCGGGGGATATAAAAGAGAGGGAACTCACCGTTAACTAACGGGGGGGGAGGGGATCAAAAAATTTTTTTTCTTTCTTACCATTTCTCTGGGGAGAGGTCGATCGAACAAGGGGGGAGACTCACATTGTTTCGGAAGGAGGAAGGAGATTACGAAGCCATCGTTCTTCTTCTCCTCCTTTCTTCACTTCTTTGAACAGCAGGGACCTCTGTAGCCGCATCTCCTCATTCCAGCTCCACCTGTCTCCTCGCCAAGGTAAAAAATGAGTCAGCCGCGAGACCCCCCTAAAGACCAACCCAGGCCAAATATGCAGCCGAGACAGCAAGGGATGTGTCATACCTCAAGTCGCAGAGTAAAGCACCCCTTCAAGTAACGCCAAAGTCGCACCAGCAGCACCCCCTTTGAAGGCTCACAGCTAACGATGACGGCTCTTGCACCATGCCTCCACAACGACGACAACTCATCCTCCAGTGCTTCGCCAGAGCCGGCAGCCGCATACTTGCTGCCCTTGACTTCTCAGAACCAGCAACACACGGTGGCAACCAGTCCTCATCATCATCTTCAGAACCAGTTCAGCGACCACCACCGCACCAGCTACCCGCTCCTCGACGTGTTCGGATTCCAGCTCGGCGACCACATATTCTTGGCAAGTCAGAGCATCCTCAAGTTGGCGAATCCGGACAGCCATGACCGGACGACCTTCCTCCGGCGTTCCCAAGCCCCGACGACGGCGAACAACCCACCTCGACAAACCAGCTCCACGGCAGCCCCAGGCGAACCCACTTCCTCCCCCGGCGTTCTCTCTCGGCGGATCCATCCCCCTCGGCGTCACCTTCAGCCCGGCGTCCCCAAGACTCCGCGGTCGCTGATCAACCTCCTTCGGCGCCTCCCAACGGCGGCAAATCGTCCCCGGCGCTCCGCCTCAGCCCTCCAGAAGCAGCCGATCCCACTTGTCAATGACGGCAACTTTCCCGGCGGCCCTCCGACAACCGAGGCGGCTACCACCTCCGTTTGCCCTGTCGCCCTCCCAACAGTGACGACCCGACTGCAGCAGCGGCGGATCCCTTCCTTCCGGCGTCCCCGAGCTTCACCGCGGCGAACCAAGGCCTCCCCAAGCTCCCCGACTCCCACTGAACCCGCAGCAGCAGACCCACTTTCCTCGGTGTCCCCAACGACCCCAGCGGTGGCAGGATCACCTCCCCCGGCGTCCCCAAGGTCCAGCCGTGGTAGATCGGGCCCATCTCCCGACGTTCCAAGCCCTAGCAGCAACCGCAAGCTCCACCTCCTCTGGCGAGCCCAGATCCGACAGCAGTGACCCATTCTCTTCGGCGCTCCTCAATGTTTGCAGAGTCAACGGCGGTGACGAAACAGCAGACCCATCGTCACGCAGAGGCGATCTCCTTCGTCTTCATGGTGTTCGAACTGTGGGAGGACAGAGATTGAAGGGGCTTCGTGAAGGCAATCTCCTCTGGAAAGGTCGAAACCTTTACTTTTTGTTATTTCATAAATTCCAAATGGCCATATATTTGTTCGCTTGATGATTTGTTTTAATTAATCGTCTAAGTTAGATATTTCTGCCTTGCTATTCTTGCTATCACCATTATTATTAAAACGTTTCATAATTCCTAAGTAATCCATGTGGTGTTATCCCTGAAATTTGTTCATGCCTCTGCTCATTTATACAAGTTAGCATTTCGTCATAAAAACGCATTACTAACACCCGTCTCCCTTTGTTTTGCATGTAAAACACGGAGGACTCCTTGGATATCTTCGACAGCATACCCAAAAGCACATCTCCGATCAAAACGGTAAGACAAGCCTTACTATTCTCAATTTATCGAAGTTTCATCCGAATTTAACAATACTGACCACACTTACATTTTTTTTTTGGACATGTACACCGAGCACTTAATATCGAAATACCGACATCAAAATTTCGAAGATTAACTCGAAGGCGCGTGTATCAAACCGCGTGGTTCTACCCCGGTTTAAAACACCGTGGGCTTGAAGACAAAGCGGCCCCAACCTTCAATTTAAGGTACAAAGGGGAGGTGCGGGCCTCCCCGAATTTTATTTTAAGCCCATATGTAACGGGTTGCGGGCCCAAGTGCATAGGCCCGCAACCACCGCCCTTCCCCGCTCTCTTTCATCTCGTTTATTGTTTGTGATTGCACGCATGACTTAGGCTTTAGGTTTGTGTCGTGTGTTGATTTTTTTTAATCAAACAAACCTAAATTCGGGTCCAAAGCCCGTTAAAACGTTGACAAGAGTCCGGCCCACTCCCAGATCGGGTCCAACACCCGTCAATCAAAAGTAACTTTTTGGACAAATCGCCACCCTTTTCGCATGTGGTAGAATACTAAGGTTAATAAATAGGAATCCTCGAACCCAGAACTCTGATTTTTCCGACTTAAAATCACATTTTTAAAACTAAGTCGGTGGCGACTCCGAACAAAACGTTTCCAAAGCTAAACTAAACCCCACTACCCCTTTTTCGGAGCCATTGGGGTGAGGTGACGGCTACTCGAGCCGCTCCTTGGGCCCTCCCCGAAAATCGCGAGCGAGGCCTTAACGCAGCCTTTCGCTCGCCGCCTCCAGGGAACTGGAGACGGTTGGCGAAACGCCCCGCAGACCCGTTCGCGAATCAAGGGAAGGCCCAACCCGGGGCCCCTTTCCGCAGCGTCCGGCGTTCGAGCCGGAACGCCGACCGGACTGGGCCTCGGGGGAGCGGGCCCGGATCCTCGGGTTAGCCAGGACCGCCGCCGCGCGCCGCTAGGCCGGAAGGGCGCGCGCACACAAGGCAAAAGCCGAGTCTGGAGAGAAAGCCAGGAAGAAGAGGAAAGCCAAGAGGCTTGGGTCTTCTGGTCCCAAAGGGGACGATTCTGCAAAGGAAGGTCCTAAGAAGGATGGAAAGGTTGAAGAACCTTGGTGGTCTCCGTTGACCATGGAGCAGTTCAATTACTGCCGAAACCACTTAGCCAAAGAGCAGAAAATTTCCATTAATCAAGCTGTGAAATCCTACAAGGCTTTGTTAAAAAGCAAGGAAAATATGGAAACACAGTATGCTGAGGAAGAGGCTAAGTTTAAGGCCATAATAGGCGAGCCAATTCAAGTGGTAGACCCTAAACCTAGGGGAGAACCAGAGAAAGAGGCTGCAATGGAGTGTGAGCAATACTTCGACTTTGGAAGTGCTTACGCAGCATTGGAAGGTAATCTTGAAAAGAAAGAAAGCCTTGAGGAAACAATTCCTGTAAGAGACTCGGTCAAAGAGTCTGGTGAGACTTCTCACGGTGATAGAGGTCACGATGGCAAGAGCCATGTTGGGAAAACCCAAGAGGATCTGGAAGGATCCTGGTTTTTTGATGAGAACTCATTTAAAGATGAATCCCTAAGTTGGGATGCGGCTGTGGTCTGTGGAGGACTCATGGGTGGCATCAAACATGATGACAAACGCCAGATTGAGTTTTTCTCAAGAAAGACCGTTGAGTACATCAAAGATCTGGAGTATAAGCTATCGATTATGGCTTCAGGTGAGGAGGAGCTGTCTCGAGTTGAGAAGGAAAGACAGCAGATATTCTCCACAACGATGTCTATAATACCAGGGGAAGTTAGAGATTATGACGTCCCAAAGGTAGTAGTAGACATGAGTGAATCCTCGCTTGAGGAGAACACTGTACTTCAACCGTATCTACACTGGATATCGGGGAAGTGGCCGTCTCTGAGAATTCACTCAGATATGGTGGGAGTAGCAGCACCTTACGTATATGCTGGGTTTGTAGACATACTGAAAATCGACAGATCCGAACCAGAATGTATGGCACCCCTGCCTACGTTAGTAAGGTTTGTTCTCGAATGCCTGGGCTACGGACCAAAGTATGCCACGGCATTGATTACTAGCACAATAATGGAGGAGGAAGACCATCCGCAGTATGGGAATGTGATACTTCAAAATCTGCAGGTATGGGATATCCATCCATGTGAGAGTAGACGTCTGGTGGAACCTCAACGACAGGACCTCGATCAGAGAGGTTTATGGCGGAAATACTACAAGGACAAAACTGTCCGGAAAGCCATAAAGGTTGAGTTCCTTAAAGATGTGCTGGAGCATGTGTTAGCCCGCAAGGACGAATACTACGTGCTCTGTGATGGTATGATCACCGTCACGATTCTTCGGTCAAATTTAAGCCTCATAGATGAGCAAGCAGGAGACCGAGGATGGCAGAGGATGCTTGACCTTCTGGATAGCTTCTGGAGGCGAGAGAACTCTGAGCTGCACCTCCGAACCGACACCTTCGAGGTTTGGAGTAAGATTGCTGATTTTACAGACAAGACCTTAAATCAGCAAATCGAGCATGATGAGAGAGCCCAACAAATTCTTGAAGCGGTTCAAGACCCACCGGGACTCTCAGAGAAAGAAGGAGTTGGCGAAACTTCAAACGCCAACAACAAGGAAGGAGTCTCCCAAGACAGCGCGCCAATGCAGACAGGAGAAGACGACTGTATAAAGTTAGACTAGGACATTTTTGTCGGTCATTAGGACCCCACTAACTTTTGCAACAGTTTAGATTCCTTTTACTTTTGAGCTGGCAAACAGTGCATAGGCACCAGCTCCTTTGTGTATATATTCACAAGCCCTCTACCTCATTTGGGGAGGCGAATCGAATAGAGAAATTCTCTCTCAAAAACTCTGAGTAAGAAATCTCTGAATCGGTCTCCGAATACCTTAAGGAACCAAGAGTAAAGTGGTTAGAATTAACCAACATTGGTTAAGACTAACGGAAGGTCAGATCGAAAGATCAAGAACCTTGCAGGGAGTATAGCCTTGGGCTGAAACCTTGGATGAGGAATATCTATATAAGACCCTCAGTGTAAGGGCATTGGAACGACACAGAAGAGCCTCTCCAGTTTGCGGATGCGTTCGCTGAATTCTCTAGTTTGAGAATTGTGCTACTCTTGAATCTCTATTGTTGCGGAAGCTTGGTGAACCCTCTGAGCAACCCACTGAGTTAAGGTATGATAAACTTTCCGCTGTGTAGTTTATGATAATCTTCATGATCTAATAAGATTACGAAGGTGGTGCAAAAGCACGACAGTTGCGAAAGCAAGAGTCTTATGACTAATTGTCCAAACCCCGAGCTCCTACATTTGGATCACGGTGTGGGCAAGGATTCTGCTACTGGACTTCTAAACACTGTAGTAGATCGACTGGCAGGTATCTCAGCGCAAATACAGCAGCTGATAGAATTTGTGGATAGCTACTCTAAGAAATTAGAAGAGCTGACTCTCTTGCAGAGTGAATTTGAGGAATATTTCCTTGAAGGTAAATCCAATCTTGGGTTTACGGCAAGTTCGAGATACTCTAACGAGTATTCGAGGTTGGCAGAACGCCGGCGACAAAGACAATTGAGAAAATCTTCTTAAGTCCGATTCCTGTAAATCTTATTGGTATCCGAGCCGCTTAAGAAGAATTAATTTTCTTATTGTCTGGGAAAGTTAACCTAGAGACTGAGATAAACTTGAAACAAGTCGAAAGTACAGGCTACCTAGAGATACAATTTAAACTTCAGGTTAAATTTAAAAAAACTAGTAAAGTTGAGGGTATATTTGATAATTAAGCCTTTTTTTTTTACTTTCGGTATTTTCTTACTAAAGTGAAAACCTCCCAACTATTTTGAGCTTCCGTACTCCCGCTGAAAATCCCATCTCAAGCGGCCCTCTTAAAAAAAAACAGTTCAAAATTTCCAGAGAGGACACCCGCCTAATTCATTCTCCTAATGAGCTCGTTGATGTAGTTCTCGCGATTCCCGGCATCTCCACCCTCGACGTAGTGGTTCCTCTTCTTGTTCAGACCACCAAGGGGAGCCTTCAGCTTGAAGGGCCATAGGAAGTTGTTAGCCTCCTTGAAATGGGGACCGACGGTCATTATCTCGTGAATGAGGTCTTCCATGGAGATGATGCCGTGCTCTCCCAAGGCCTGATGATATGAGGAACTTGATAGATTACTTCCAAGGGAAGTGGACGACAAAACAAATATAACTTTATAAAAGCATGAATTACAAGAGTCGGAGGGAGAAAAATCTGAACCTGCTCAACGATGGAATTGTCGGTCAAAGCAATCCTCTGCTTATCCAGCTTCCCATATCCCCGCTTATATATCAGCTCCCTGACGCTCTTCAAGTTGGGATATCTGACGCGATGCAATTTCATTAGAGGTGAAAAGGGAAAGCCCGCATTATGAAGATCAGATGCTCGATAAACAAGTAATGTACCCATAAGTGACATATGGCTCAACCCGGTGAAGCATGTTCAGTGTAGCTTTGTTCACCTTCAGAAACACACCATTGAAAATCTGTTCAACCAAGCAATTCAAAAAAAGTTGAGTTAAAGTCATTAATTTTGCTCACAAGCACTGCCAAACAAATCTTAGACATCTCAGGTAACTTCAACATCACCACCCGGACAACAAGGCATTATTAGCAAACGGAAAGACAAATTGTTAACAGCCATAACCAACAAGCACGTTCTATCTTTACTCAAGGAAACCAATTAATTTCGGTAAAAAAAGACAGACATTAGCAAGATAGGGTAATCTAGGAGCTGATTAGACCAAGATCAGCTAAGGATGACATTCACATATTCTAAGGCGATGAGAAAAACCAACCTGCCTGAGCCGCAACAACTGCAAGATTTTCCTGGTCTTTGGGTGCATTGCATTGATACTAAAATTACAACAACAAAAGTTTAAAAATCAAATCCAAAACACACAAGGCAAAGGATATATCTGCATCATCCTACCCACGAATGCGAATGATGAAGAGAAGTTTAGCTTCGGGGTCGACATAAAAGCCACCCTTCAACTTCGCCTCCCGCTTCAGCTGAATTAACTCCTTCTCCTGAGCAGTACAAAGAATAACCACTTCTCAGCGCTCCAACTAAATCAATCATGAAATACTAACTCTCAGGAAGAATCCATATCCACACCTGCTCCACATACTCCTTAGCATAGGCCTTGGCACGGCTGAATATCAACTTGCGATTCTCAGCATTCTTCCTCTTTACGGCCTGGATCTCCTGCCTCTTAGCGAGAGCCCACTCCTCATTTCTCTTCTGCTTCTTCAGCACCGACTCCGGGACAACCGCCTTAGCCTCCTCACTCATTCTCCCTCCGATCAAGATAAAAAAAACCTCAACCCTCCGGAAGCGAAAACGACAAACACCTCCAAGATCGTCTCATCAAATCGACAGAAACAGCCGACCGGCAGTCATCCCGCCGCGAAATTGTGCCAACAGGACGAAAAAATCAACGTTGCTAAGGCCTGATTCTAACTTCAACAGAAAGGCAAATCGAATGGCCGATCCACACGAGCGTACAAATTCAACGAAAAATCATATAACCCAGCGGTTACCGGCGAGTCCTTCCCCGAAGTCCTTACGGCGGCACTGCTGGGGTCCAGAAGCTTCGCTGCGCAGCCGAGTCCCCTGGGAACGAGAGAATGGGTAGGGCTAAAGGCCCCGACTGAAAACTAGGGTTCCGTGACGCATCGGACGGACGTTAGTATCCCTAGAGGAACCAATCAGATCCTGTCCGTCGGATCGGATCAACGGGGTTGGGCCCGTAATCTTCTCTTCATTTTACGGGTTGGATCGGCCCAGCCCACTCTTATTTGATTGAATTGTTGGTTTAAATGTTTTTTAGGGTTTATTTACTAAGATCTCACTTATTTTATTAATTCATCTCTAAATCATGAAAATTCAAATGTTCTTAAAATTATTACTATATTATTCCTGCACCATGATATACCTTTTTGCAACTTTTTTGTGTGTGAATTCTCTAATTTTGAATAGTGTTAATTATTGTTGACGTGATAATAAGGTTATGATTTTTCATTATAATTGTTTGTGTATTAAATTTTCATTTTCTGTCGTGTATTAATTTACTATTTTTTTAATCAAATAAATTTCAATCCAGTTGTTTACAAAACCAATTTAAATGAGCTTCTTTAAAATTTTTAATAGCGGAAAATTGGAAAACTTAATCATTGTTTTAAATTAGTTTTCGTTAATTCATTAATCAATTTTTAATCCCATGTAAGATTTTGATGTTGGGTTTATTTTAATTTTTGTTTTTTTTTTGAAATTTGTATTTTTCCTGTCCAAAATTTTCCTTCCCAACCAAACGCAACAACCTAAATGTATCTGTTTGGTTTGCCAACATGGAATAGAAAGGAAATTGTTGTCATGAGGGCATGCTAAACCCGGAGAGCCAAACAGGGCATGAGAGAGAGAGGGGCTGATAAGACGCATGGCCTATCATATCATCGTATAAAGTTTTTATTTTTTATCTTAAGATTTTTCCAGGCATCATTCATTCGTCTTCATCCTCCATTCCCACCTTCTTCGCCCTCTGCAACAACTGCAGGCAAAAAAACTCGCCGCATTATCCGCCAACCTTTCTTCCTTCCTCGACCCTTCGTTCCCAAGAATCAATCCCCTCCTTCCACGCGTTCCTTTCTTCTTCCCCTTCTCTGTGATAACCTTGGAGGAAGAAAGGGAGAGAAGGAAAAAAAAAAAGTAACAAGAAAGAAAACGAAACGGGGACAGAAAGAGACACCAAAAGACAGCACAGACAGACAGTTGGGTTGTTTTCCATACGGTCTGTTCTGTTGTTTATCCCCCCAAACCTTAAAGTGTAGAAAGAGGGAAGATACGCAAATTCCTCTCCCCCCCCAACCACCCTTCACCTCTTTCCGATGAGCAGCTCGTCCTCCAACGGCCTCCTCCTTTCCTCCGCCTCCGCCTCCTCCTCCGCCGTCATGTCTTCCCACACACCCCACGACGTCGAGGCCGGCCCCCGACTCCACCACCCCGATGGTCTCGCCCTCGATGACGACGACCTGCCTGCCGGCCCCTTCGACGTCTCAACCACCAAGAATGCTTCCCTCGACACCCTCAAGCGCTGGCGGGTAATCCAAATTAGAAAAATCTTCCACTTCCTTGTTCTGTTCTTGCCTGGGAATGCAAGAAGGTGGTGCCTTTTTTACCGAAATGGGATCATCTGCACGCATGGCCTAGCCGAGATTCTTTCTCGTTTGGCGTCTGTTTGGAGAAAAATGCAGCAGCTTTCTGCGTCTTCTTGCGTAGTTGCATGCTTTGCTATTCGAATGCAGGGAACAAGAAGTGGGTATTTAGGAGTTTGGAGCCATTTGTAGGGGTTGCATTGTAAGGGATGAATGGGCAGGAAAGGGGTGAATTGGGATTTCGATATGGGCAGACGGAACATGCGAAATTCAGGGTGGCTACGGCTTGGCCTTTGTCTCCCCTGAAACGTTGAAGGGAGCTGGTTCATGGGAGAAAGATGGATGGTTTTAGACCTTTGACGATTTGCAGTCCTCCGTTGTTACGACTGGATGAAATATGCCGATAAATTTAACCAGACTTTGGGGAAAAGTGGCAGTCGAGAGGGAAATATTGAATTCTCATCGGCAGATCATCTTACCAAGCACTTCACCATGGAACGGGCAATGCATTTGATGCAGCGGTCTTTGAGTGGTTCACTAACCTTAGGATGATTTAGCAAACAGCTGGCTATCGTTGTGCTATTTCTCTTCCTGAAAACTGGAACCTACAATTTGTCTGCCCCGGACATCTCACTACATCCTTTGTTCTGAAATTCGCAGCAAGCAGCTCTTGTGCTGAATGCGTCTCGGCGGTTTCGGTATACGCTAGATTTGAAGAAGGAAGAAGACAAAGAAAAAAGAAGAAGGATGATCCGATCCCACGCACAAGTCATAAGAGTAATATCACATTGTCTGCACCTACATTTTTTTTTAACAAGAATCACCTCTTGAGTACTTCGTTTAACCTTTATTTCTCGGGTTAGGCAGCGGTGCTCTTTAGAATGGCAGGCGAAAAGCCGATCAGTAAGGGCCTCTCCTTCAAATTTATTTATGATCAAGCTTGACGGGTATCTCCCTTGACACTATTCTCTTTGTTCTCCATATCCACACTCCAACTTATGATTAGGTACTATCGAGGTGCCTCCACCAAGTGGAGGCGAATATGGTGTTGGGCTGGAGCAGCTTTCTGCAATGATACGTGAGAATAATACTTCCACTCTACAGCAATATGGCGGGGTAAGTGTTTCCTGTCGTGTCCGGGTGTTTTACGATTCTGTTTTCTTACATGAACATCATACAGGTTAAGGGTTTAGCAAATGTGCTGAAAACTTACATGAACATCATACAGGTTAAGGGTTTAGCAAATATGCTGAAAACTAATCCAGAGACGGGCATTGCTGGAGACGAGAATGATCTAATAAAGAGGCGGCATGCATTTGGATCCAATACATACCCTCAGAAGAAAGGAAAGAACTTCCTGGTAGTCTAACATAACGATACGTCTAATCTGTCCTCTTGCTTTTCTTGATTCTGCAGGCATTATTGGCTTGTTGCTTTTCCTTGTAGCATTTCCTTTGGGAAGCCTGGCAAGATCTGACCCTTATCATACTAATAATAGCCGCGGTAGCATCCTTGGTGCTTGGAATAAAAACCGAGGTAATCTAGGAAGGGTTTCATCTCTCCGTGATTATAATCATTTTGGAATGATTTGTTGCCGGTGTTTGATTTTCTCAGTACTTTCTTGTAAACTCTTTGATGTCCAGATTCGTGCAAGGTGAAATATTGTCGTGTTTTCTCAAATACTTCGTTAGTATAATGGTTTCTTCAACAGGGTCTTGACAAAGGCTGGTACGACGGTGGGAGCATAGCTTTTGCGGTCATCCTAGTGATCATGGTAACTGGTGAGGAACCTTATTTCATTCGTTCACCCGGTTGTCCTTGTATCATTACTCTTCGTCTTTCCGCTCCAAATACGATGGACTTGACCTGTCACGATAGCATGAAAATCATATCTCTCTTTGGCATCCTAACAATCCTTCATTGGCTTTGCGCAGCTACCAGTGACTACCGACAATCGCTGCAATTCCAAAATCTGAATGAGGAAAAGCGTAATATTCAGCTAGAGGTAGGAGAGAAATTCCGACTTCCTTTTCTTCGGTTACTGCCTTTTTCGTATGTCTGTGAAGGTATAACCAACCACCGAATGTATGCAGGTAACGAGAGGTGGGAGGATGGTGAAGATCTCGATATATGACGTCGTGGTGGGAGATATTGTACCTCTTAGGATAGGTGATCAAGTGAGTAATATCACAGTGCACGGGACACAGTCCTCGCATTCAAAGTTGACTAAATCATTACTCATTTGTACACTGTCTTTCAGGTCCCTGCTGATGGTGTATTAGTCAGCGGCCATTCTCTTGCCATCGATGAATCGAGTATGACAGGGGAGAGCAAGATTGTAAGTGTACCTATTATTCTTCCGAGGACCTTCATCGCGATATGCACTTCTCATGTCTGTTTCTCAGGTGCAAAAAGATCAGAAGGACCCGTTCTTGATGTCCGGTTGCAAGGTTGCTGATGGCGTCGGCACTTTGCTGGTAGACCCACCATTCTTATTGTACAAATCTTTTCAAGGATTCTCCTATCATGGATTTGAACTGCCTGTGAAGTTGATCTTAAAACTGGATGAGTCTTAATTTTCTTTTATCACTTTATTTATAGGTAACTGGTGTTGGCATCAATACCGAGTGGGGATTGCTAATGGCGAGCATCTCGGAAGACACCGGCGAGGAGACCCCTCTGCAGGTCTCTTACATTATTCCTCTGAACCCAACTTTCTTCACATGATTAGTTAGTGATTTATCAACTACTTGTTTTGCCATAGGTACGTTTGAATGGGGTTGCAACATTCATTGGTGTAGTAGGTTTAGCCGTTGCACTTGTAGTGCTCCTAGTCCTTTTGGTGAGGTCAGTTGATCGGTGTTTATTGCATCAGCCCTTCACAGCGTAATCTGCACCTCGGCCATGAAACAAACTGCGTGGGTCTTTTATGGTTCGTTGTACAGGTACTTCACTGGAAATACCAGAGGCGCAGATGGAAATGTCCAGTTCATCAAAGGAAGCACTAGTGTTAGTACAGTCGTGGATGATGTGGTCAAAATATTCACCATTGCTGTGAGTAAGATGTCAGTTGTCGATTTTTTATCTTGCTGCTACTTGGTTCTGCTTAATGAAGTACATATTCCAGGTGACCATTGTCGTCGTGGCTGTTCCGGAGGGATTGCCGCTGGCTGTTACCTTAACGTGAGTGTGATTTATGGAAGGGAATCAAAATCATCATCCCTTTCCTTTCAGTTTTGGTTGACATGTATGAATGTTTGACAGGCTCGCTTACTCGATGAGGAAAATGATGGCCGACAAGGCCCTGGTATGTCTATATGCTTCTTATTCGGGATTCCATGCTTCGATATGATTAGTAACATGAAGCTGTGAGGTTTCCTTGCATAACAGTCATGGATATACAGGTTCGTAGACTTTCCGCCTGCGAAACCATGGGCTCAGCTACTACAATCTGCAGTGACAAGACCGGAACTTTGACCTTAAATCAGGTCTCCTTCTGTTTCATTTGTCTTTACTGGCGGTAGAATGCACAATGGACGAGCAATCTCTTGTTTTCTTTTCATTAATTTAGGATTTAAACTGGAGTTGCTGTAATTGCAGATGACGGTGGTCGAGGCATATATTGGTAGAAACAAGCTAGATCAACCGGACGACATCACTCATTTGCCTAGAGAAGTCTTCTCTCTGCTCTGCGAAGGGATAGCACAAAACACGCAAGGCAACGTTTTTGTACCACCGGTACGGTTTACACATCAGTAAACTAGGAAGTCCTTGAAGCTTGGCCTTCCAATCGGATATAGTATGGATGTGAAAGATGTTGTATTTATCTAGTTGTCAGTCTGCACAATTGATCGCTTGGTCTTACAGGGAGGGGGAGATGCCGAGGTCTCTGGGTCGCCAACTGAAAAAGCCATCCTTTCATGGGCAGTCAAGGTAAGTTCTTGCTTCAACACATAATTTCCGGCTATTTTACTATGTCTTGATATTGTTTAGCTCATGTTCTCTTCTTGCAGTTAGGAATGAAGTTTGATGTCGTGAGATCAGAGTCTACGATTCTCCATGTCATGCCATTTAACTCGCAGAAGAAAAAGGGAGGGATTGCGGTGAAACGGGTCAGCTTTGTATATATTGCTCTATAAAAATCTCGTCCACAACATAGTCACTGCAGTCACTTGATTCTCGATGATTTATTGTGACCCTTAAAAGTTGCGCAGGACAACTCTGAAATCTTTATCCACTGGAAAGGAGCTGCTGAGATGATTCTGGCCTCGTGCTCAAGAAATGTAGACTTCAGTGGGGAACTGCAAGCAATTGATGGAGAAAAGGTGCTTGCACTGAGAGATAATTCTGTTATAATGGGGAGGACATTCTGTTTTAATTGTAATCTCTCGTTATTACAGGATTTCTTCAAGCGAGCGATAGATGACATGGCTGCGAGAAGCCTGCGGTGCGTTGCTATTGCGTATAAACGTCAGGATCTTGATGGTGTTCCATTTGAAGCAGAGCTGGACAAATGGGATCTACCTGAAGATGATCTTGTTTTGCTCAGTATTGTTGGTATTAAGGTACATGGTCGCACTTCATTGTCTAGCAATTTGGATTCAGCCATGATTTTGTTACTGTGCTTGTTTGAACTTTGTCGTGATGATGCTTATACATGCGTGTACTTGCAGGATCCGTGTCGTCCAGGGGTCAAAGATGCCGTGAAAGTGTGCACAGATGCAGGAGTAAAGGTATCTCTATTTTTTTGTCTCGTCGCCATCTCGAAATGGTAATGACTTGCAACTTTTTATAGGTGCGTATGGTAACGGGAGATAACATTCAAACTGCTAAGGCGATCGCCCTGGAGTGTGGAATACTGAGTCCAGATGCAGATACCTCTGAGCCGCACGTCATCGAAGGGAGTGTGTTCCGTGCATTATCTGAGAATGAAAGGGAGCAAGTCGCGAAGAAAATATCCGTACGGGTTTATAACTTCCTGGTTTCTTCTAATTAACGATGGCTACTACAGATGATTCTGACTTGATGACTGTTTAGGTGATGGGGAGATCATCTCCTAATGACAAGCTGTTGCTCGTGCAAGCATTACGCAAACAAGGTGATGTTGTTGCCGTGACAGGAGATGGAACTAACGACGCTCCAGCTCTTCACGAGGTCTGCCATCTTCTTCATTATTCTTCAAGATGGAGTTTGTTTGCCACGACTCTTGAAGTTGGAGATGTTTCACTGTTCCCGTTACCCGTAATTCTAATTTATTTTCGACGGTTTAGGCAGATATTGGTCTTTCCATGGGTATTCAAGGAACAGAAGTTGCTAAAGAGAGTTCGGACATCATTATTTTGGATGATAACTTCGCCTCAGTTGTAAAGGTTAGCACAATCTAGCTCCATCATTAACGACGTTCATAGATGCCACAGATATCCTGATTGTGGCGCGCATCTTTCCGAACTAACTGGATGATGCCCCATTTTATGTTCCATGCAGGTTGTTCGATGGGGCCGATCTGTTTACGCTAACATACAGAAATTCATCCAGTTCCAGCTGACAGTCAACGTTGCAGCGCTAGTTATTAATGTCGTGGCTGCTACATCTGCCGGAGACGTCCCGCTGAATGCAGTGCAGGTTCATCGCCTTCCATCATGTTTGCAGAGATTGATCTCGTTGTAAGAGCTGGTCCGCCAGAATGGCGAGAAATTAGTAGTTCTTCATGAATATTTTCTCATGCAGTTGCTGTGGGTGAACCTGATCATGGACACTCTGGGAGCACTTGCATTGGCGACAGAACCACCAACAGACCATCTCATGCACAGAACTCCAGTGGGTCGAAGGTTCGTCCTTTTAGCTTTGTTCAGTGTGCGTTTTTCAGCGACTCGGATGACTGATCCTCCTCATTGAATCTTTACAGGGAGCCTCTCATCACAAACATCATGTGGAGAAACTTGATCGTACAGGTCCCTGCCGTACTTCTGTTCAACTTATCATTTCAACAGTGTGATTGTTTGATGTTAGCTTTGTGGTGATTCTATGAGTAACCGTGACTTATTTTCGGGATGAAGGCTGTTTATCAAGTTCTCGTTCTCTTGGTGCTCAACTTCTGGGGCATCAGCATTCTCGGTCTGGCTAATGAATCGACAGATTATGCTACCATTGTGAAGAACACAGCAATATTCAATGCCTTCGTCCTGTGTCAAGTAAGAATTAGGTTTCCGCGCTCTCCCGCTCCTTTCATTGCTCGGGATGTGACCGCAAATTCCTCTGCATCATTCGTGACAGCTCTTCAACGAGTTCAATGCGCGGAAACCAGATGAGATGAACATTTTTGAAGGAGTGACGGGGAACCGTCTGTTCATGGCAATAGTTGGAATGACACTCGTGCTACAAGTAATTTCTTCTCACTCCCTTTCTCTTATCGTGCGAAGAATAGATGGGTGGCCATTCACTAATTACTCCGATGCGAACACTTTCAGATAATAATCATCGAATTTCTCGGCAAGTTCACCACAACGGTTCCGTTGAGTTGGAATCTGTGGCTGGTGACTATTGTGATAGGCCTCATGAGGTGAGCATCGCATCCTCCTTTAGGTCCTGAAAGGATTCAGTTTAGTAGTCTGGTTTCGTTGAGGTATCACATGTCGATGGTTCCTGTTGCTGACTGTTTCTTTTGTCTGGGAAAACAGCTGGCCGCTCGCAGTGATTGGGAAACTAATCCCGGTACCCGAGACGCCACTGGCGACATACCTGCGTAGGCCTTTCCGGCGTCTCCCGAGGGCTCACAACTCATGAATACCCCACCCTAACTTCTCTCGCTTTGGTTTCCAGAGTCACAGTAAGGACACCATTCTTCTTCCCCTAACATCATCAGCTTTGATCCGGCTTTCTCAACCGCTGTCCTTCCCCTCGAAACTTAGGACTAACACAGCAGCATCCAAGCAGATAATCAGTTGTTATCAATATCAAAAACAGAAAAAGAAAAACTGTACATTTGTCCGGAGGAGGAGATCAGACGGAGAGGATGCAGATGGATCCCTCTGTGTAAACCTTATTCATGTGAAAAACAGAGACTATGAGAAGCATCACTCTTTATTATAATCCCACTAACCCCAGGAAGCTTTGAATGATCGATCATATGCTCATCATGTCATGTCCAAGCAATTTTTTACTGCTCCAAGATCCTCTCATGCTCATGCAAAAGTGTCAAAAACAAAACTCATTGGTATATAAATCACCCACACAACATGACACCAACAAGACCCTTTGTCCTTGAGCTAGCAGAAACACGAGTAGGCCACGTGATTCTTCTTCTTCACGAATGGGGAGATGAGCTCCGTTGTGGATGCCGAGCGTAGGAGGGAACGAGGTTCTGGGTCCTCCCGGAGGCGATCCTGTTGCCCACCACGTTCGTGTAGAACAACCCCGAGATGGCCAGGACGTACACATTGCTCTCGGAGCAGACGTTGTAGTCGATCACTTTCTAGAACTCCGAGTCCTGTGATTCCAGGAACTTCGACCTCTTGTCCATCGGCATAACCTTTTCCTGTTAGCATGTCGGTTAAATAATAATAAGATCAGATCAATGCCAAACATTTTAAAGCTGCAAGGAATTGCGACACAAATGGTCAGCGAACATCACCTTCGTATATGTTTCGGGGAAGACTTTCTTTAGATCATTGAGGCCGCTATCCCATCTTGATTGGGTTAAACAGAGGATTGTGTCCCTTTCAAACCCGACTTTCTCGAGGAAATCAGCCACTTCCTTAGCATCAAAACAACTTTTCGTCCCCCTGCAGTTTTTTGCTTCTCCAACATTTCCACCCTCAGGTCAACTGCCAGGAACTGGCCATCGGCCTTCCTGCTCAACGTTCTCAGACGATCGATCATGGCATCGACCACTTCACGGATTTGCAGCTCTATCGTGCCAAACATACCCAAACAAGAAACGGAGTTGAGGTCGCTCTCTGCGCTTGCCTTTATCAAGTTGACGGAAGGGAAGTACGTTGCGAGTCTTATGTTTGGCCCTTTGACTTGAACACGGGTGCGATGTGTTCAACTATATACTCCTCCTTCACTCTGTTAGGAACCTTTACGACAGCAACATTCATCGGAGATATAGTAGAAGAGTTTTATACGGTTAATTTTAAAACTTTTTTACGAAATATTATTCGTGTTTCATAAACTAGGCATATACCAACGCGAGAGAGCTAGTTTACAAAACTCACCATAGAGTTAAACATTCTAAAGCGGTCTTCAAAACCCGCTCTAATGTGGTGGGTTGGATTCACATAAAGACGTGTTTTGAGAACCCGCCTTTTGTGGGTTCTTAAGAACCCGATTCTTTGACACTTGTAAAAGTATATAAAACAATCGAAAAAGGGGGCGTTGGACCGAATAGAATAAGGGAAACCCACCTTTCGAAAATTTAGACAAAATAAATCTTCTCGCTCAGTTTGTCAAAGCTTTAGCTTAAATAAATCAGTCTCTACATGAAGGCGGATTTTTAAAACATTTTCTCTACATGAAGGCGGATTTTTAAAACACGCCCTCGGATGGCACTAGCCTTATGAGGGTGAGTTTTGAAGACCAACCCTCTTTGTAATTTATGAGCGGAAAACTCCGTATTTTACGAAACGCAAACTGTATTTTGCAATTTTTAAAAAAATTAATCATATTTCCGTACAAAACTCTACGACAGAAGGCGGCTCTTTCGATACTCTGACAATTCCATATCGGCTACTAACAAACTTTTCAATGTTGTATATATGCCCCGAAGCTCTTGGTAAATTAAAATACCATCAATCTCTAATCAATATCTAGGTAGGTGTTATCTTTTTTCTCTTTTCTATGTCCCCTCAAATCCAAACGCACATATCAATGGGTTTCACTCTAAAAACAATTAGACGTAGATGGAGTAACCCGCTTAGATTTATACACGGGTCGAACTTTTTTACCGGAACTTGAGTTTATCCTATTTCGACGAACCTAAGAATCTCGAGACAAAACACCGCAGAAGCAATCTATCGAATCAAATAGCCCACTTCATTCAGAAAGGGGAAGCTTTACTGATTTGAAATGACACGATCCTCAATTTTGGCATCTTAGGCGACGAAAGCGACAAAATTATCGGACAAGTGACGCTAGAGGATTCCTTGTATCCAATGAAGGCATCATAAAAGCACCTGAGAAACTTGGGACTCGGGGCCAGTGGTGAGCGAGAAGGTGACAAATCCATGAAATCTTCCTTGAAATCTGCGGGGATTAGCAGAAACCACCGCCTCAAATCTGGCCCCCATTCCCTCCCACCCCCCCCAAACAGATGACACCTCTTCTACGCCGTTTATCATTTTCTTTTGGTTTGGGTAAAGACCCGTAAAATTTAATATATAATGACTGTGTAATATTTAATAATTAAAAAGGCGAATCAAATTTTAACTTAGTCAAAATTCGACGTGGACACGAGTGTCTAATATTTTCGTAGTTGACCGATGTTATTAGCGAGACATTATCGAGAACTCTGGTTCGATTACGTGTGACTATGTCACAATGAAGAAGGGACGTCCTGACTCAAACGCAATTGGATTCGGATAACGATTTTGTTCACGTGCGATGTCGATGAACTTAGACATATAATTTACTAGGTGGTTTAATACAACAATAATTAATTTCAATGTGACGATAACTTATATTAAGTCTGAAATGATAATATAAAATAAAATAATAAAAATGAAAAAAAAATCCCAACCATTCCACACTTTCGGCTGGTGAGATAAGGAGTTAGAAAATAAATAAAACAAATAATAAAATAAAGAAGGACAACCAAAAAGTAAATGGAGATGAGGGGGATTGATTACATTCCCCTCACCACCACTCGTCTCTTATCCATTTGGGATTAAAAACTCAAGATTTGCACCACTTAGCTTTAAAAAAATTTTGTAAAATAAGTCGAAGTTTCTAAAATATCAAATTTATCGGTGTTAGGGTGAGTTTTGAAAATCATCCTTCTAATTTATAAAAAAGACGGGTTTTTAATTTAAAAAAAAAGAAAGGAGGCGAGAGAGAAGGGAGAGGGGAGAGGGAAAGGGAAAGGGGAGCGTGACATAAAAAAGAGAGTCGGAGGAGTACGGGGAGATAACGTCACTCATGATTGTTACCTGCCTCGATTTCCGGGCATTTCCGGAGGAGTGGGTGAGGACGCAATATGATGGTCCTAACACCTCGTGAAGTGTTGATATGATATGTGGGCGTATCAAGGGAGTCGGTACGCTATACTAACCTGCATTTTAAGTATGTGTATATGTATATGTATTTGGTATGTTTAATAATCGTATTTGAATTTGTGAATGAATATGATCCGTGATACGTGGTTGATCTTGATTGGTAAGTCAACGTATGGAAAGGTTTTTCAAAATTGTACATATTAGAATGAATATATGTGTCACACTAATCTTCGCGTGTGTTCACAGGATGAGACGTATTCAACGATAGTTCCTGACTCAATTCGGGGAATATCATTTCAGTTTTGTAGTCGAAAGTAGAAGATAATACGGTGTGGATAAAAATCTGGATTCGAAACTGTGAAGTCACTTATAGGAATTGAAAGTCATGGTTTTCAGTTGAAATTTACTAATTATCTTTAATAAAGTTTTCTATAAATGTGTACAGGGAATGCGAATTGTGATTATAATGATTAACGATAATTATGTAATTAAACAAAAAAAAAGTAACAAAAACTTACTAATCTGACGATGATTCACGCTCTCACTTAACATTACCTCGTACGGATGTTGATCTACACGTGACTGGACAAAATTGGTGGGCCTCCCTCGATGGGACGGGACGGGGTCAATCAATTCCCTAATAGGGTGGTTCAGCCCATTATCCCCCCCCCCCCCTTAAACTTACTTAGGCCTCCTCCATCTTCGTACCCACCCAGTCCAGCTTGACCTTGATTGTAAAAAGGATACACATTCTATTCTAACGCTAAACAACAATAATCCACAAATTAGCAGCCCTAATAAATAAACAAAATTACCGGCTTTTTATTCAGTAAATATACATAAATTAAGATGAAGGTCGACTGGTCCGGCCTACCAATAGCGTTTCCGATAAAAAAAAAAAAGAAGAAGGAGGAGAAGAACGGAAAGTATTGACCGTGAAACTATTTTTTTATTTTTCACATGGTCAAACCGATTGATAAATAAAACGACAAAAGCAGGCGTGACATTATTTATTACAGGCCCAAAGGAATGGAGCGGAGGAGAACATAAATTCCAATCTTTTTTTTTTTTACTGTTTTTCCACTCGATTTTCTTTCATTCCTCCCAAAAATCTAAAAAAAAAAATAATTTACCAAATGCATAAATTTGTAACTTGTGGATTCAGCATAGAAAGAACGGGTTCCTTTCATTACCAAGGGATAAGGCCTTTAAAATGAATTCACCCGTAACAAAAATTCGCGGATTTTGAATACCAAAAAAATAAAATTATGAAATCTCCACGTCCATTTCTTTCTGTACTGAAAATTGATTTCCTATTTTTATTTTATTAAAAAAGGAATGATATACAAACACCAGTATTCTATGCAGACCCCCACATTTTCTTTATTTTTAATTTTTGTGGTTCTAGAATCTGTCCGCCTGCGTCACATCTGATTGTAAATACAAGATGTTATGAATAGTTTAGGAAAAAGTAATAGTAATATTTAACCGGCGTCGTTTAAGAGGATGCATTTCCAATCCGTTGATATATCACCGTGCTTTGGTCGCCCTCTCCCCCCCACACACACACCAGCCATGCTTACTTCGCAGCAAGCGTCTACGCCCCACGTCCTGTTCTTTCCCCACCTTGCTCACGGCCACGCCATCCCCTTGCTAGACATCTGCAAGGCCCTTGTCGGCCGTGGCGTCAAGGTGACCGTCGTCACCACCAAGAAGAACGAGCCGTTCATCCTGTCGAGGGTCACGAGCTGCCCTGGGATCTCCGTCCGCGTCCTCGAGTTCCCCGAGTCTGCTCGGAAGCTCCTTCCCGATGGTTGCGAGAACACGGCGGACCTCCCCTCCATGGAGCTGTTCGTGGACTTCCTCGACGCGTTGAGGACCCTGAAGGAACCCTTCGAGTCGCTTCTCGAGGAGATGTCGAGGGACGGATTGCTCCCCTCGTGTGTTATCTCGGACTTCTTCCTCGGGTGGACGCTTGGGTCGTGCAGGGCCTATGGGATCCCTCGTGTCGTATTCCACGGGATGGGCGTGTTCTCGATTGTTGTCGCTAAGACTGCACATATGCATGTCGCATGCGGTCGTCTGCACGTGAACTCGGACTGTTTTAATGATCAGACGGTCGATCTGTCGAGCACGAAGATCCCATTCTCTGTGAAGGTCGGGGATGTGCCTGATATGGACCGTTACAAGGATCCCGCCGACCGTTTTCTCCGTGTTCTGGCAGAAATCGGGGTAACAGATGCCCATAGCGATGGGATCCTCGTGAACAGCTTCGAGGGGATTGAGGGCGAGTACGTGTCTTCCCTGAAGTCATTCTGTATCAATGAAAGGGCCAGGATCTGGTGCGTTGGGCCGGCATCGCTTTATGAAGACCATCCTCCGCCTGCGTCCTTTTCAAATCCCTACATGAAATGGCTCGACGAGCGGCTCGGTGATGACACCAATGTCATGTATGTGTCGTTCGGGACGCAGGCCCGCATAAGCGAACTGCAAATGGATGAGATTGCGAGAGGACTCGAGGAGTCCGGACACTACTTCCTTTGGGCAGCTATGCCAAAAGACGGCAAAGGCGAGCAGACTGTTCCCGCGGAGGGTGGGAAGGGATTGGTCATTCGGGGATGGGTGGACCAGCGGCAAGTACTGTCGCATCCAGCCGTGGAGGGGTTCATGAGCCACTGCGGGTGGAACTCGGTGCTCGAAAGCCTATCGAACGGGGTCCCCATGTTGACATGGGGGATGGAAGCGGACCAGACCCTAAACGCGAAGCTAGTCGTGGAGGGGCTCCGGGCAGGGTTGACCATCCCCGTGGGGAAGGCCGAAAGGGATGGTTTTGTCTCCAGGGAGGCAATAAGACAAGGAGTGAAGGAGTTGATGGGAGGGGAGAAGGGTAAGGCCGCGAGGGGACGAGCGAAACAGATTGCGGGAGCCGCGAGGGAGGCGGTGGGCAACGAGGGGTCTTCCTGGAAGAGCTTGGATGAGTTCGTGGAGTTCGTGTCGGAGGGAAATGATCAGTTATTGAAGTTCCCTTCCATCAACTAAGGGCAACTATCTTTTGGAATCTGATGACCCCACGAAACCGAAATATCCTCAGCCTGCGAACGAAAATAACTTACAAGAAAACGTTGTAAAATTAATATTTGCTTAGTGAAAGAAAATGGTGTGTTGAAAAGAGTCATATGTTGTCTGGGAGTTATATTTTCCCATGAATTATTTACATGTCGAAGACAAGGTCGAGAGAAAGATTTAATTTCATCATCAAATGACATGATGATATCCACACGTAGAAGACATGGTCGAGCCTCGAAATAATTTCTTAAAAAAAAGGTATCATAAACTATACAAACTAATGTAATTGTTAAGTTTGACAAATTAAACACACGTCAACCACGTACGTCTTTCGTAGGTAAAAAAACCCCACCGGCCACCGTGTCGCTTAAGAAAAGAGGGGAATGGATAGAGATTCGTAAATTAATGTCCATAACTCCAAATTTATAATTTAGACTTCAATTTTTTAAAAATTGAGTTACAAACTCAAAATTTTTTAAAGCTCTATCACTTCGTAGAACTCAGAGTTTCTCCATATGTCATCTAATGTTAGGAATTCTGGGTCGTAAACTCGTAGTTTCTTAACCACATGTCTAGAAACTCTGAGTTTATAATTCAGAGTGCTTTAAAAATTAAAGTATAAATTATAAACTCAAAGTTACCTATTTCGTAAGTAATGTTACGAGTAATAAAACTCGGAATGGGTCGACATAAAAAAATTTCGAGAACATCGGGACAAGGACGACGTGACATAAGGCAAGGCCACATCGTTTGATTAATTTAACAAGTCCTGGATGTGAATGTCAAAAAAGAAAACCTAGAAAATCGATTAAGATCGAGTACAAAAAGGAATAAAATTTCTTGATGTTTTCGAACTAACTTTAATAGATAAAGAAAGTTTTTCAGGGGAGTGACATGTCTGAAAACGGGTAAGCGGAAACTAATGTAGCAAATGCTATATTCAGAATGCTGCATGGAAAGGAGTCCTGAATTGTTCATTAGACCTAACAGAGCTGGAGCTAATATCCCTGTCTTTGCCATATGGACATCTCTCATTCCAAAGGACATATGCAAAAATGGTACGACCTATCCAAATTAGAAGAATTAGCAATGGGCTTTGCCGATAGGGTGATGAGGTTCAACGATCCTGGTTAACCATCGAGAACGAGGAACTTTTCTCCCAGTGAAATCAATGAACATTCACTTTGCTCTTGAAAGACAAGTGTCACGTGATATGGGGACACGGATTACTTATGGATGCTCAAGTTTGCAAGGAAGTAGAGGCAGCTAATAGTGCGTGGGACGAAATATGTCGAACGTAAAGAATTCGAGGAGTCAAAACAGAACGTGAGCGCAAAAATCTCACGGTTCGCAAATTGTCGTATTGAAAAATATAGCGAGTTCGATTTCTAGTCACGGACAAAGGACGTGATTGGGCTGCAGAAACTTAATATGGCAGAACTTCGAGTAAGGAAAAGATGCTCGAGAACTTCGCTATCGAAGGAACTACTCACTCTTGAAGTTGTGTTCCAAAAAGGGGGAGAGACTTCCTTTATATAAGAGTTGAGAAGTCCTTAGATGCCATCTCTTTTCGATGTGGGACAAATTGTATGCGGGCTTAAAGTTGTATTGGGCCGACATTTGAATTGGGCTTGAGTATGAGTCAAACCATGAGTGGGCCGACATATGGGCTAGCTTATGGACTAGACCTTAATAAACCTTATTCAACCCAATTATATGAATGGGTCGGGCTTATTATTTAGTTTAACACAAAATCATCTAATATCATTGGACTTATATGATTTTTATAATCCCAAGTCCAAGCAATAATTATATTAATTTCACACTAAAAGATGAGTGTAAAATATTTTATGTCATATCGGACCATATATGATTTTTTGAACCGAATGATGTTATTTCGATATTGATAAAATTTTAATGTCTACACATAAGATTATTCGTTTGCAAAACAATGCAAAGGTGGAGGAGGCATCAAAACATCGGAGAAGTTGACAGGCAAAGAGTTATCAAAGCTCTTGTCATATTTCGAGTATTTTGCTTGCACGAGGGTTTGAACGCATGATTGCTCTGATACTATGTAAAAGCCTTACTGTTTGACCTAAAAAGTTTAAACTATTAGGTGAGGCTTGGTTTATAGCATGTAGTTTAACACTTGGATGCAAGAACGTTATGCTATAAGGATAAGCCGATTGCCAACCACGATATTTTGATAGCCCAGATGTGCTCAACTTCTCGCGTGGATTATTTTCTTTCACTAGGAAAGATGTCGATTGAGGAAAAGTCATCAATCACCCCAACCAACCAAAAGGAACAGATGGACAAATGGTACTTATTGTCGTAGACCTGGCCAACATGATCGAAGGGTATGAACCTCACGAAGGACAATAGTTCAGACCTCTCCTTGACTATTAGCGATTTTAACGGGATGACATCCCCTTGAACATTAGTAGGTCTTATGGTTAATAATGTGGATTATCTTTATTCTTTTCCAGATGAACCTTTGAAGCTAGTGTCGGATCTCTCAATTAAGCAGTGCATCGATCTAGGAGACCTAACTGTTGGACCATTGGGAGAATCCTCAAAGAATGGGAACAACGTGCTTCGTCTGATGATCATCGAAATCCACACCGTCTCCGGTCCGATGAAACTGACTAGCATCATCTTCCTTGAAAGAAATAATGAACGATGACATTGATTGAGCAAAGCAAGAAGGCGATGATGTTGTCTTTCGAACGTGAATGGCGGGAAGCATTAATGAAGAAGATGATGATATGTCGAGGTTTGTACAAAAATATCGTTTGTTTTTTTTAAATTCGTGGAATATGGCTCGAGCTTGCGAAACAAGACCATTGTTCTATTACATATTAGGAGACCCCGCCACTCAATTTATAAAAAAGACGGAATTCAAAATCGTGCCAAATTAGAATATTATTTTATATTGTTTTTAAACAAACGGTATTCTCATATAAAGCTCGTGATACGTGAATGAACGTAAAAATGGGCGACGGTAATACGTGAAAGATGGTAAATGCCAATGCATTTGTCAAAGACATATGATGTCAACCCGTATGCATACTGACGAAACGTCGATGGATGTACAAGTGGATCAAAATCATATGGAGACTGATCATATTCGCAGTTCGCTTCCGAAACAAGAATTGCATATGCGAGGGTTTCTCAGATCTCGCCGGTCCGACCGCGAAGGCTTTCGGGAACGAACGTTGACGTTCGGAGCCCCATCCCTAAGTCTAACGTTGCACTATACACGACGCCACGCATTACGTACACTTCCCGGCACTCGCCTTCTCATTAAATATTTTCGCAGCGTTTGACTTGTGACATGGTGTCGAAATCAGAGGCAATAAACAATTCGCTTATTCACGGATCGCATATATTTTGGATAGAAAATGTTCTAATCTGTACATTTAATATTTGTAGCTAGGAAAAAAGTTTTCAAACTGGAAGAGGAGGATGAATTGACCAAGAGTGTCGCATCTTAAAAAAAGAATACGATTTTTTAATAATTACCAAAAAATATTCCAAGGCATTTTTTCGACGATCCAAAGCCTATACATTTTTTGGTATTCAATAAATATAATTTATCTTTTTGTTGTTCTCTAAGAGCGGAGCAGCCCCGCCAACCGAGAATCGCATTGAATGAATAGAGCCAAAAACCGAACAAAAAAAAAAAAATAGATTAATATCATTATAAGGCGTGTAAAAATCTACTTAGAAACTTTTCATGTAAATAAACAAAGGAGGTTCATGCGATTGAATAATCACATTTGAAAAGCCATAATTAACTCCATGCCTACCAAATTATGTTCGGGCAGGCAAATATTTGTCGTGAGTTTATACGATCGAAAAGGTTTCCGATGACGAACACGTACTCCGATAGGATAAGGCCGTCGTATGATAGTAAAGTGTTTCTCCGAGTATTTATCTAAACGAAATGACGGTGACGATGGTTGGCTTTGGGGCAGCGGATACACCAAGGCCTCCTTCAATTAATACTCCATTTATTATTATTACAGGCACACCTGTTTATAAACGGTAATATCCCTTTGTTCGGAGAGTTTGTACATAATAGATAGAATAATAAAACAAATAACGACATTTATAACCACGCTCATCCAGTCATTGGGTTTTTTACTTTCCTTACATGAACCTTTGAAGCACGTTCAATCCATTCCGGCAGATTTACCACCGTGTTTTGATCGCCTCTCCCCCCCCCCCCCCCCCCACTCACCAGCCATGCTTACTTCTCAGCTGCTGCCGCAAGCGTCTACGCCCCACGTCCTGTTCTTTCCCCACCTTGCTCACGGCCACACCATCCCCTTGCTAGACATCTCCAAGGCCCTTGTCCGCCGTGGCGTCAAGGTGACCGTCGTCACCACCAAGAAGAACGAGCCGTTCATCCTGTCGAGGGTCACGAGCTGCCCTGGGATCTCCGTCCGCGTCCTCGAGTTCCCCGAGTCTGCTCGGAAGCTCCTTCCCGATGGTTGCGAGAACACGGCGGACCTCCCCTCCATGGAGCTATTCGTGGACTTCCTCGATGCGTTGAGGACTCTAAAGGAACCCTTCGAGTCGCTTCTCGAGGAGATGTCCAGGGACGGATTGCTCCCCTCGTGTGTTATCTCGGACTTCTTCATCGGGTGGACGCTTGGGTCGTGCAGGGCCTATGGGATCCCTCGTGTCGTATTCCACGGGATGGGCGTGTTCTCGATTGTTGTCGCTAAGACAGCACATATGCATGTCGCATGCGGTCGTCTGCACGTGAACTCGGACTGCTTTAATGATCAGACGGTCGATCTGTCGAGCACGAAGATCCCATTCTCTGATATGGACCGTTACAAGGATCCCGCCGACCGTTTTCTCCGTGTTCTGGCAGAAATGGGGGTAACAGATGCCCATAGCGATGGGATCCTCGTGAACAGCTTCGAGGGGATTGAGGGCGAGTACGTGTCTTCCCTGAAGTCATTCTGTATCAATGAAAGGGCCAGGATCTGGTGCGTTGGGCCGGCATCGCTTTATGAAGACCATCCTCCGCCTGCGTCCTTCTCCAATCCCTGCATGAAATGGCTCAACGAGCAGCTCGGTGACAACACCAAGGTCATGTATGTGTCGTTCGGGACGCAGGCCCGCCTAAGCGATCTGCAAATGGATGAGATTATGAGAGGACTCGAGGAGTCCGGATACTACTTCCTTTGGGCAGCTAGGCCAAAAGACGGCAAAGGTGAGCAGACTGTTCCCGCGGAGGGTGGGAAGGGATTGGTCATTCGGGGATGGGTGGACCAGTGGCAAGTACTGTCGCATCCAGCCGTGGAGGGGTTCATGAGCCACTGCGGGTGGAACTCGGTGCTCGAAAGCCTATCGAACGGGGTCCCCATGTTGACATGGGGGATGGAAGCGGACCAGACCCTAAACGCGAAGCTAGTCGTGGAGGGGCTCCGGGCAGGGTTGACCATCCCCGTGGGGAAGGCCGAAAGGGATGGTTTTGTCTCCAGGGAGGCAATAAGACAAGGAGTGAAGGAGTTGATGGGAGGGGAGAAGGGTAAGGCCGCGAGGGGACGAGCGAAACAGATTGCGGGAGCCGCGAGGGAGGCGGTGGGCAACGAGGGGTCTTCCTGGAAGAGCTTGGATGAGTTCGTGGAGTTCGTGTCGGAGCGAAATGATCAGTCATTGAAGTTCCCTTCCATCAACTAAGGGCAACTCTCCCTCTCTCTCTCTCTCTCTCTCGGCACTTTTGTTTACATGGTGGTTAAGTTGACGTTAGGTAAGGGGGTTGGTGGATTTCCATGAATGTCAAACTTTCTTTCTCTTGGATCCATTCATTTCGATCAAGTTGACTAAACAGGTTTCCTCCTGCGTCACATCTTAATAAAGAATTAAGCAGCGAGGAAAAATAATTATGGACCCCACCATAGTATTATGGAGGCCCACTTTGGCCAATAACTCACCGTTAAGAAAGTGACCCTAACAGTAGCTCCGATTTCTTCCCATTTGAAAGCTAATGCTTGGTAATATCCTAATCCTAATTCTAACCCATGATACGATAGCCATCGTTTGTAGTAGTATGTTTGAAAATGAGTAATGTTACAAAATAAATTTCGGCCTTTCAAAATTCCCTAAATAAATAATACCCTTGACACGATGTTAAACACAAAGTCGCCTAACCTCGAGAGGTAACTCGGTCATCCTCCTGTTAGTTGGCTGCGTGAGTACGAGGGATGACCACGCTCGGCTTCCGCACGGGCATTCCAGGAACATTGGACAGCTCTCAAAGCTACAATCCCTACAACTCTGATCCACAACAGACTTTCTGATATCAGGAAAGTGTCGTCATGGAGCGCATACTTGGGGATCGCTGCCGGGGATTGCTCTGCTAGTTGTAAGGTCCGGAGGAGGTTCGAGACAACCTGGTACAATGTCGCCTTGACCGCGTTGTCCATCGGCCTCGGTCAACACCATTTTGAATGGAATGAAACTGGCACTGCCTTTATTACAACTACAGGCATAAGAGGAATCTTCTTACAAGCAAATCTCTGAGTTTGCCAATTCCCTAGTACACAACCGGAGTTCAATGCAGAACCAGCAGTTTATTCCGTGCAGAACTGGCTAAGTTCATTACGGAACACTTGTGTAAGCAAAGACATTTGCCACATATAAAAGGGGCTTCGTTGGCCCTCCCTGACTCTCTCTCCGTCGAAAACTGACCACGAAGTATGGATCGAAGGGTCTCGACATGTACCTCAGACTCCGAGACTGAGTCACAAAGTCACGTAATTCGGCAACCACTACACCGTGCAGCACAGCTTCGAGTCGATGGACGCTAAACATATGCAGAAAGCCTGGTAGCCTGTCAATGGATACCTGCGATTTGAGTGATGATGGGGGATTAGATCAGAACTCACAATCTTTTCCCTCGAAATTTGAATGAGCAGCACTGTAGAGTTTTCTCAAAAAGAGTTGGTTTTTACCTGTAATCCATTATGTACTTCATTTTATCAACTCTTCCGAGCTGCAGAATCGTCTGCTTCCCATTTTCCTAGACAAGAATGCAAGATCTAATAAGCAGCAAGGTTCTCGCATCACAGTGACTAGTCAATAGGGACAGACAAGGGAATCATTAGACCGAATGATACCTCCAACTTGAGTTGGAAATTCTTCACGGATCTTTGTACTTTAAACCCGGATTTTACAGTGTCTCTGAAATCTAGTTCATATTGTTTTGTTGTCTGAAGTGCAAAGAAAGATGATCCTTTGATCAAAAACACATCTTTCAACAAAAACCTCCCCAAACAGCATCCATACCTTATTGTAACGAGGAACTCTTGAGATTAACTGATGCACTTTCTCCACCTTCTCGTCCCAGTCATTTGGTAATCCACGAATGTGTTGCACCTGAAACACAAAGGTCAGCTAGAGAACAGCAAATCTTAAATGGCCTCTACTGTTAGACGCTTCTCTTAAGCCAACCTGGCTCGGATTTTTCAGCTGCATCGATTGGTGCTTTGGTACATAAGCCCTCATGTTCCTGAAGCTTCCCGTCCAAGTGGCTATAGTCGGCATAAATCTGCAGAGCACATAAGTAAGAAACTAGTCACCTTCATTTCCTTTTATTATGGGATATACAACAGAGATGAATGGAGAAAAGTAACAATCCTCACGTTACGACTGCCAAGAGATTTCTCGATTCTTCACTACAGGAACTTGAAGAAATTCCCTGATTTTGTAAGGCAGGGAGAAGAATAGTTAATCGGCATCCAATGGTAGGGATAATGTTATGCAGATAGAAATAGAGAACCTGGTCCCATATTTGATACTTCGATCCCATGAGGTTAGCTGTCACTGTTCCAACAAGACTCCCATCTCCACTTGACGAGGCACCCTTTACTGACTGAGCTACTGTGAAT
This sequence comes from Melastoma dodecandrum, assembly GCA_029817715.1. Lineage (NCBI taxonomy): Eukaryota > Viridiplantae > Streptophyta > Magnoliopsida > Myrtales > Melastomataceae > Melastoma > Melastoma dodecandrum. Next base: position 90,146 of record JARUPY010000094.1, read on the forward strand.
ATAGATTTCCCATTCCGACGCTTACAGCAGGCAACAGCTAATTTCCGATCCTGCCTTCCCTTACCTTCCTGTAACATTAAATTTCGGGGATGAATACATGAGGGTACTTGTTGGGGATCAGATGAATTATGAAACAACCAGCACGCCAGTTCCATTAGGACAACCATCTCACGAGCATCAATTAGTAATACCAATCCTATTCTTGTGCATAACAGTAAATAATGCCGATTCGTGCCAGTGCAGGATGTATCACATCAGCGTTTAGATCTTCACTTGAATTTCTCTCGGAATTGTCAAACATTAATTGGTTTTTTTCATCTGACTGTAAGTAGGTGACCTGATGACCCGGGAGCCGGTGACCGAAACCTGGGAGAATCACCTCAGATTCCTCCTAGACGGGAACCTATACTTAACCATCACGTCCTCCTCAATCATACATGATCGCCATAACGATGAGACTAGTCAAACAAACCAGTGTGCCCACAAACAAGAATCGTCTTTGTCGTACAATAAAGTTCCTGGCAAGTTTCGTAGCCAAAAAGACTCACATTTGTGTAGAGCGAAAACAGAGTACCGCCGTTTGCTCCGTCCACAGCCTCCTTGACCATAACACAGGAACACTTGTCTATGTCCACCGGGAGCGGCCGACACAGCAACGTCCTAAAATGCACAAAACCATCCATAAAAGCTCATCAAGAACACCCATTCAGTTACAAACGCCGAAAAACGACAAGAATCAAACAGAATCTACCAAGATAACAAATCTGACCAATATCCATCCTTCCCAAACACCATCAAACATCAAAACATAGAAAAAACAGCAGATGTTTTTTTTTTTCTTTTCTCACTTGTTTGGCAAAGTAACCCAGGAAGAAGCAGGGGCGGCCTCGGAGTCGGAGTAATCCCAGATATTGACGGAGTGCGGAGGATTATCCGAACCAGGAGCCGTCGCTTCATTCCTCGCCTTCGACCCAAGACCCGATTCGAACTCGTTCATTTGCATGCAGAACTGCAGGGATGAAGGCCTCAGCGCCCTCTCGCGACGAAAAGGCTTCGCCTTCTCCTTCGGCTTCGAGCTCAGCTTTTTGGACGAACAATCCTCCTTGTCGTCCCCAAGAACCGAACTTTCCTCCCCCGTCACGTTAGGAGGCTCATTTTCCTTGCCGCAGACCGGTGTCAGATTCGCCGGGGCTACGTCTCCGCCGCAGTCGTGCCTCGAGTCGGTCTTGGGATTAACACAGAGGGAGTGGTTCGATTGGTGACGAGAAACGAGGGATCCTTGGTGGGTATTCATGGATATGGGCAAGATTCTTGTGGGTCTCCTTCGAAATGTCGGCTTGCTGGTTTGAGGAAAAGATCAGAGGGAGTGCATTAAACGGCTGTTGTCTCTTTTGTCTGGAGTTGAGGTTGTAACCAACGGCGTTTGAATTGGAGGACTTCTGTGGAGACATTTGAATGACAGATTGGGGGGCCAACATGACATAAATACATGAAGTCCTGTGACTGTTCAAAAATTAATTCATCATTCTTTAATTTAACTCAACTGAGGCTCTCACACTTTGATTTGAAATATATGAACGTGACAAAAAAAGGAGACCAAAACTGGTCATTAATTTCAGGAAATCCAATGGGGAGAGAGGGAGATGAGGAGTCAAGGAACAGACACACAAATGGAATGAAGAAATATGACTTTGGGGTGGGATTTTAAAATTTTGAAAGTGTTGTTGGAGAAAGTGTCAAAAAAGAAGATACAGATAGACAACACACTGACAAAATGGGTTTTTAGAAAGTTGGGGAAAAATGTCCAACTTTTTTTTGAATTTTTAAGATTAGTTTTGAAAGGTTGTACTGCAAGTGCAAAATCCATCAGCCAAGGGGAAAACAGAACGGGTTGTCCAGGAAGTCTTTCATGTGTTAAAAGTGCAAAACCTTCCATCAACATGTGTTAAAAGGGGCAACGCTAAAGTTTTACGCACAACTACTTGCGTTCGACTGAGAAACTTCGGTAACTATTCATACTTTAGTGCGAACCATTCCGTACGAAATTACTTCGTATTAAAGTTTGTATGGTATAAAATTACTTTATACAGTACGAAATTGCTTCGCATTAAAGTACAAACCTTTTCGTGCTTGCTAGCATGAACAGTACAAAAATCTAAGTGGGCCTCGTACTATAATACGAAGCCCGTTTCGTTCCACGCACGGATCCTCACATCGAGTACAAAACTTCGTTACTGTTACGTACTAAAGTACTAAATAATAGCATTTTCATACTTTAGTTTGAACCGTGTCATACGGTACGAAATTGCTTCGTACTGAAGTACGAATATCTTCGTATTTCGTAATGAAGTACGAAGACGAAATACAAATCACTTTATATTGTACGAAATTACTATGCACGCAACTACTTACGTACAGTACGAATCGGTTAAGTACGAAAAAAATGTCACTATTTCATACTTTAGAGTAAAAAAAAAAATCTTACCCGATGTAAGTATCCGTGCATGCCTTGTCCGAACGAGGAAAATGACCAAATTTTGAGCTGCGAACGAATAGCTTCCCCCAACTCGTCCGAAACAAATGAGTGTGTAATATAATGAACTTCCAAGAAAATAAGGACATAAATAAACCACCCCCCCCAACCCCAAGAAAATCCGCACAGCCCGAAACTGTCTCCCAGAAAATGGAGTGATTCGAACGATTAGTTAATCCATGCCTCAGTCCTCGAAATCTCCTGCATGCTCCAACAAGTAGTTAGCGGCCAGTTCTTCGTTCCGGTCACAAGCTAAGAAAGCCTCGATGACAAGAGCTCTGTCGAATCCCATCGCCTCAAGCTGCAATGCGTTTACGGAGAATCAGCATACAAGCAACGGTGCTGATGCATACGTGGGTATAGGAAAGATTACGATGGATCCAAGAGAAAGAAGTAAATGTACATACCCGATCCAATGCCTCCTGCTCGGCCGGTGTTACATGAATGGCATGAGGCATATCTTGCTCTTGCTGATCAAACATGTCCCTACCGCCAAAACATTCATTGTCATCACGAAAAGAAATTCTATGCGTTGAACATAGTTTACTAGTTAGGAAGTTAATATGGGTGTACCAACAAGATTCCTGCAAAGGCCATGGACAAAGGGCATGCACGCATGTTGCCGGTTGAAATTATGTAAAGGAAATGCTAATAAGGTACTAACCCCTCTGAACCATCAACTGGTTCATTTATTAGCTGAAGAAACTCCGTATTGTGCTCCTGGATCAATCTCAAAAGCTGTGGATTCTGCTTTCCAAGTTCCTGAAGCATGGGCTGTAATAAAAGGAATGCAAGAGATTACCGACTGATTTTATCTCCCCTTGAATGACATCAATTCAAGGATGCTTTCAGCGGAAAAAATCACGAACCTGTAAAATCTGTGGATTTGCTTGCACCATCGACCTTAGTGCTTGAAACTGAGTAAAAGAAAAGAGAAACGCTCTGAGCACTCAAATAAAGCCTGGTCATAACAAAAGACTTGAACAAGTCTAACTCTGCTTTGTGGATCTACATTAGACTATTAAATACATTAGACAATCAATAGGCACTGTGAGCACTACTACATTTACTTCTCAAACTTCAGTTGAACGGTCCCACAATAATATACCTGCTGATTGTTCCTTAGGAAATCAAGTGTTCCAAGCCCACCGCCACCACCACCCCCAGAGACTTGCTCCTAAGGAATGGCTAATTGTGAGAATTTATAAAGCACGAAAACTAACAAGGGATATCTTTAGAGGCTGAATTTTACTTGTGGAAACAAATTCAATGGAGCCGTATTAGGTGCACCAGACCCAGGAGCAGCTGGAGCTGCAGTTGTTTGATTTGCCTGGTTAGCTGAATACTGTGGCGCAGGAACAGCTAATTCGGCAGCTTCAGGTATACCCTGATCATTAAAGGATTGGAAATTTTATTATTACATTAAGAACTTAAAGCACAATATCTAGCCATTTTGTTCACCGCTTAGACTTACAGAGTACAAATAATCAACAGCCCTCTCAGGATTGTTATATGCTGCTCGTAGTGCACGTACAACTGTGTCTCTGTCCCAAGTTCCACCACCCATGTCCATGATTTGTTGTATACTCTCCTCCAGATTATTTCCAGCAACTAAGTGTGAGGCAGCTTGACTGTAAACATCTGTAGATACGCTGCACCTCTCATAACATTAATATACATGCCCGCCAAAACGAAATGTGATAAACATGTTTAGATAGACAACATGTTGCTAATCACCCGGTGATGTAGATGGTTTTCTGCCCCTCCAGTAATGAGACAGAAAGGATTGAATTTTGTAAAACTTGATAATTTCAGACAATAACCCATGCAGTAACCCATCTTTATTTATTAGCAGCATTCAATAAAGTAAATGATCTAGAAAACATTCAACAGAACCCCCTCAATATTGCGATATGTGCCATGCCCATCAACCTATGCATGTCTTTTCCATCATCTGCCACAAACTCATTTTCATACTGCCTTCCAAATAGAATCCATCGAAATACAACTTTGTATTCAGATAAAGAGCCAAAAAAACCGTACTTCGAAGCCGCTGCTTCCCCGGATGCACTCTTTGAGGAGCTGAACAGAATAGCGAGCTCAAAATCATTCCCAACAAATAAAAAAAGGTACATACCAATGCTGGAAATACAGGAATCCAACTGAGAATTTCTGAAAGAAGAACTCACGGAGGTTGCACTGGAGCTTCAGGTGCAGGAGATGGATTTGAAGCGGGGACAGCAGTAACAGGGACAGCTGGGGTGGTGGAAATGGGCTACATTCAACGAGGAGAAGATATAAAATTATACACAATATGCACCAAGAGCTTTGAGAAATTCAACTAATAAAGACGGGGAAAGAGGGGTTTACCTGAGCGGAGGAAGTACCTGCTGAGCTTGAGACTTTGCTCTAAAAAGAATAATAAAAGGAATATAAAAGTCACAAACCTTATACATAACAACAGATAGACACATTAATGTTGCCAGAATATAAACAACAGCATGGATAATGAGATAATTACCCCACGGAATACGAAAGGCTTACCTTGCTAAGCATGACGACCAGAAATCCATCTTCAGACACTTTATTGTCGGCCAACGTTGTCTCATCCTTCAGAACCTTCCCATTGTGGATAAGTAACTGCTGACCACAGGGATAATTATCCTTTCCCTGTACATCTTCGATGTTCTTCTTCACAGCCATAATCTAACACCAAGAACAATGAATCTCATTTATGTTGCTATACTGGATTTCGTAACCAAAGAGGAAAGGCTGACCCAACACAGATACCAAAGGAAATAACATAACAGCAAAACTTATGTTTCTGTCAACACCAACAGAAACTCTACCGAACAAAACTTTCTTTCTAAGCATCATTCTCCACAGCGAGGGAAAAAGGTTTTCTTCTATATAAGCTTTACCCGACCAAAACCTCCTGCCCCGCAATTCCAGGGATATTTCACTATCAGTGTGGTTTGAAGTGTAGGTTAAACATCTACACGGGAATACCACAACATCTATCAAGAGGGGTTGAGAACGTAAACTTGGGCATTCAAGAAGGAACGCGAACAAACACAACGAGTATTCATCCAAATTCAATCTAACAAAAAGACCCGAAAACGGGACCCGACTCACATCACAATCTCTCCATCTACTGCTAGCCACATTACAATTATCTGCAAAAAGCACCGACCTTTGAGACCCCACGACGTGCTACAACTTTAAAGACTCCCACTTTGAAGAAATTTTAGCAAGCGACGGACCAATCCAACGTAGACCCACAACCCAAATCGAACCAAAAAATAACTCCAACCACGCAAAGGCCGTAGCTTCCCAAGACCCGTTCGACGCTATCCCTAACGAGACCACTCACAGTGTCAATGGGGTTAACTTTGATCTCAAAGTGACTCCCCTTGAGAGTCTTGACGGTGAGCTTCATAGCGGGATGAATCAGAGGGAGTGGGTTGCGCAACTGTAGATTTGGGAAGGGGGGGGGAACCCTAGAAGAGAGGAACTGTAAAGAGGTGGGTGGGGTGGTGTCATGTAAGAAGGGAAAAGAGGAGGGGCAGTTTGTTGCTGCTTCCCTTGCGGGATTTGGCACGTGGGATGCACGTGTCCTTGGAAAGGAATAAGGATCTATTTAATATCAGGTTTATCGGAATTAGTTAGTATTGATACATCATATATCATAGTGATATGGTCTCGTCCTGAATTTGTGGATTGGGTTCTGTAAGAAACCAGTAATGTAAAGACCGCAGGGACACAAGCAGTTTCTCCCAATTCCAACCCTGTTTCCTAAGATTGGAATGGCATCAATTTGCACTTGTGACTATGCAATGGACTTCTAGGATTGTTTCCAATCGAAGAGGTCGAACGAATGAACGAGGGATTGATCCAACGAAGAACTCAACCGGTCATTTCATTCATCAGTCGGGTATACAAGTTCTCAAAGGAGGAAGAAGAAGATTACAAATCAACACCTGCCTTCTCCCACGGCTTCCCTTCCTATTTATGTCTGTAACTTCCTAACATAAACAACTAACTATTCTGTTACATTGAAAATGTTTTCCCGCTTCCTTCTTTCTCCCTTCATTCCTCTGCTTGCCTCCTCATTATCCGTAGCATGTGACCTCTTCATTATTCACAGCACTTGACAATCCATTCCCCTTAAAACATTAGCTTGTCCTCAAGCTATCATCAGAAAAAATCCTTCCTTCACAACCCCTTCTCCCTAAAATCCATCCCCCTTAAAAGGTAGCTTGTCCTCAAGCTAAGAACACACTACTCCTCAAAATCTGGAAAACGTCTGGTAAAATCTGCATAAGGTTCCCATGTAGCATCAGTGATGTCCCCATTGGACCATTGAACCAGGACATAAACCACTGCCTCATTCCTCTCCTTGACCAACTTGCGATCTATTATCGCCAATGGTCGCACAGCTAAAAGATGATGGTCATCGCTCTCCGGAACAGAACAGGTCAATGGGGGTGTCCCCTCATGTTTTTTCAATAAAGAAACATGGAAAACAGGATGAATCTTTGTCTCTGGTGGCAGCTGTACTTTGTAAGCGACCGTTCCTATTCGTGCAATTATAGGAAAAGGCCCAAAATACCTTGGAGACAGCTTGGCTGAAATTCTGGAAGCCATTGTCTTCTGTCGATAAGGTTGGATTTTGACATAGACAAAATCTCCAACTTCAAATTCAATATCAGTACGTCCTTTGTCTGCCTGATGCTTGAATCGATCCTGGGCTCTTTTAATATGGAACTTTAACATTCGCAAGCATTCTTCTCTAGCTTGTAAACTTCTGTCAACAATCTCCACTGCACTATCCCCACCAACATAGGAGAAATGAACAACTGGTGGCTGCCCATAAACAATTTCATAAGGTGTAGCATTTGCAGATGAGTGAAAAGAAGTGTTGTACCACCATTCGGCTAAAGGGGTCCAGTTCACCCACTCTTTCGGCTTCTCCCCAGTCATACACCGTAGATAATTTTCCAAACATTTATTTACTACCTCGGATTGACCATCGGTTTGTGGATGATAACTAGTAGACATGAGAAGATCAACTTGTTGCAAACGAAACAGCTCCTTCCAGAACAAACTTGTAAACACTTTATCCCGGTCTGATACAATAGTTCGCGGCATGCCATGTAGCCGAAAGATTTGATCCAAGAAAAGCTGGGCCACAGAGACTGCAGTAAAAGGGTGGCTGAGGGTAATAAAGTGGGCATACTTGCTGAGTCGGTCTACGACCACCAAAATAGTATCTTTACCTTTGGACTTAGGGAGACCCTCAATAAAATCCATTGAGATGTCTGTCCAAATAGCTCCCGGAATTGGCAAGGGTTGCAATAACCCAGCAGGACGTTGTAATAAGGGCTTACATTGTTGACAGATAACACATCTGTTTATATAATTGCGCACATCCTGCTTTAGCTTCTTCCAATAAAACAGGGCACTAATTCTCTTCATAGTAACCTGCATCCCGGAATGACCTCCGGTAGGAGTATCATGAAATAAAGAAACTATTTTCTTTCTGAGATCATCATTGGAGCCCACCACCAACTTCCCTTTTCGTCGTAACTCACCTTGCACCCAAGAATAGTGACCTTTTGTATGTGCTTCCTGCAGCTCTGCAATTAAACGCTGCAAGTTGTCATCCGACTGCCAAGATGTGGAAATTTGATTCTTTAAATCTGTATTCACTTGTGACAGAATCAAAGACATCAATTCAGATCCTTGTACACGAGAAAGGGCATCAGCAACCACATTTTCCTTGCCCTTTTTATAAATCACCTCATAATCCAATCCCAATAGCTTGGACAAGCATCTACTCTGGAAAGCTGTTGTGATCTTCTGCTCCAAAAGATATTTAAGACTGAAATGATCCGTCTTGATTATAAAATGGCGACCACTCACGTATGGCTTCCATTTTTCAACCGCAAACACCACAGCCAACAATTCTTTTTCATAAGTAGAAGAAGCTTGAGTGCGTTGGGAGAAAGCCTTACTGATGTAAGCTAAAGGATGCCCATTCTGTGTTAAGACTGCTCCCATACCTTTGTCTGAAGCGTCAGTCTCTATAACAAAAGTTGCTGTAAAATTGGGCAAAGCGAGGACTGGAGCGGAAGACATTGCAGCCTTTAATCTGTCAAAAGCTTCAGTAGCTTCCAGATTCCACTGAAAAGCATTCTTTTTTAACAGATTAGTAAGAGGTCTGCTGATTACTCCGTAATGTTGAATAAATCGGCGATAATACCCTGTCAAGCCCAGAAATCCTCTCAACTCTTTAATATTTCTGGGTTGCGGCCACTGTTGCATAGCTGAAATTTTAGCAGGGTCAGTTTGAACCCCTCTGCTGGAAATGATATGACCCAGATACTCAATTTCTTCTGTGCCAAAGACACACTTAGACAATTTGGCGAATAGAGTATGTTGACGCAATAGAACCAAAACAGCTCCCACGTGAATGATGTGATCAGCCAGAGTTTTGCTGTAAATCAAAATATCATCAAAAAAGACTAACACGTACTTGCGAAGTTGTTGCTTGAAGACTGTATTCATGAGGTGTTGGAAAGTAGAGGGAGCATTCGTGAGCCCAAATGGCATCACAAGGAATTCGTAATGACCTTCGTGTGTGCGGAATGCAGTCTTTGGAATATCCTCCGGCCGCATTCGTATTTGCCAATACCCTGATTGGAGATCAATTTTAGAAAAAATAACAGCACCATGGAGTTCATCCAGAAGTTCTTCGATGACTGGAATGGGAAATTTGTCCTTAACAGTCTGATTATTGAGCTCCCTGTAATCTATGCAAAGTCGCCATGTACCGTCTTTCTTTTTAACTAACACAATTGGGGAAGAGAATGGACTCTGGCTTGGTCTGATAACCCCGGCAGTCAACATTTCTTTAACCATGTTTTCAATCGCCTCTTTTTGAACCACCGGATATCTATATGGGCGGACATTTATAGGAGAAGTTCCCTCCTTCAAATGAATGTTGTGATCATGTGATCTGTGAGGGGGAAGAACAGTGGGTTCTTTGAATATATCTGGAAACTGCTGTAAGACCTCCTTAATGGGTACTGGAGTCGTTTCCCCTTCCAGTTTTGTCAAAGCTATAGACGATTGAACTGTAAGTGCGAAGAGCTGAACTGCCCCTGAACTGTGGCCTTTTCGAACCATGGTCTGCAATTGTTTCCCATCAATCCAATTAATGGCACCCATTTTTCCGCCTCGCAACACATGTCGTTTTCCCTGATATTGGAATTCCATTCGCAACTGTTGAAAATCCCACAAGACAGGACCTAATGATGATAGCCATTGAATGCCCAAGACCATGTCACAATTTCCCAGTGGAACTATCATGACATCCATAGTGAAGGATGCTCCTTGCAACTGCCAAGTAAACTCCGGACAGATGGACTTACTGATAATTGTGTCCCCGTTAGCTACCGAAACCATGATTGGGCAACTGCCTTTAATCCGACAGCCCAATCGTTTAGCTGTATGCTCATCCAAAAAATTGTGGGTACTACCACTATCAATAAGAATGTTCAAATTGTGTCCTCTGACCTTGCCTGTCACCTTCATAGTCTGATATGCAGCCTGACCCGTAATAGCATTTAAGGAAATCTGAGGGACTTCGTCAATTATATCCTCGAGCATACCTTCTGTTGCTATAGGTAATTCCTCTGGCTCTTCTTCTGTCAATATTTCAATCTGGTGTAGTTGAGCCTTGCATTTATGGCCAGGGGAAAATTTTTCCGGGCAGAAAAAACACAGATTCTTAGCCCTCCGCTCTGCAATGAACTCAGGTGTCAACTGTTTCCTCACTACCCCCCTCTGAGGTTCACTGACAGCTGGGGTTTTCAGCACACCAGTGCTTTGATGTTGCTGTTGCTGATAAGGAAACACAGTTCTACCCATCTGTTTATCCAGAATATACTTGGTTTTTTTAGAAAGCGAAGATAAAGTATTTTCCTGCAGTCTGGCTAAAGCATACACATCGTGCAGAGTCTGGGGTCGAAACATCCGCACTGTATTCTGGATTTCCAACTGCAATCCACTCAAAAAACAACTAATTGCCTGTGTTTCAGACAAATCTGTTCTTATCAACAAGGCATCGAATCTATCTTGGTATTCCTCCACACCCCCACTTGTGGTCTGCTTTAAAGTCATCAACTCCGATAGTGGGTCATCATATGGTTGCGTACTAAATCTACTCAAAATCGCCAGCTTATACTCAGGCCAAGTGGGCCAACCGCCTTGCCTCCTGGTTTTGATTACAGACTGATGCCACAATAAGGCCTTTCCTTCTAAGTGAATTGACACTAATTTCACCTTAATATTGTCAGCAGTACCATCCACTTCAAAAAATTGTTCACATTTGTATATCCAACCTTGCACATCATCTCCACTGAATTTGGGAAAATCAATCTTTGAAAATCGAGCAAAGTTAGAATTATAACCTCCTGGACTGTGATAATGCAGAGAGTTTGGCGACCCACCATTGTTGCTGCGCGTTGGGCCTGTATCTCGTACCTCCTCCAATTCACGGATTTTGTCACCAATTTCTTGAAACTGGTTTGTAATGCGTAACATCATCTGACGTTGTGCCCGCATCTCATCACGCATCTCATCTTGTTGTTGGTGATGTTGCTGCAGAAACTCCAGCCACGAATCTTTCATCGTCTTTTGGAATTCTTCCATTGCTGCTTGAGTTTTAGTAGAAACAACCATGGGTTGCCAGGATCGAGACAACTGATACCACTTGCAATGGACTTCTAGGATTGTTTCCAATCGAAGAGGCCGAACGAATGAACGAGGGATTGATCCAACGAAGAACTCAACCGGTCATTTCATTCATCAGTCGGGTATACAAGTTCTCAAAGGAGGAAGAAGAAGATTACAAATCAACACCTGCCTTCTCCCACGGCTTCCCTTCCTATTTATGTCTGTAACTTCCTAACAGAAACAACTAACTATTCTGTTACATTGAAAATGTTTTCCCGCTTCCTTCTTTCTCCCTTCATTCCTCTGCTTGCCTCCTCATTATCCGTAGCATGTGACCTCTTCATTATTCACAGCACGTGACAGACTAATTCCAGGGGCTCACAGTCACACACACTTTTGCCTAAGAAATTGGAGAGGATTGACCCTCAATTCCTGTCCAAACAATTTCCTCCCCTCAGATCTACTCCTCCTGCCCTAACACGTCCCCAGCATCCTTCCCCAGTGAGCACCTCAGATTTTTGCATGTAGAGATAACTAACCTCATACTCCTTACCAAAACAAGGAAAACAAGAGAGAGCAGGCAACAGAACAGACAGACATGAACTCGGAGTTTGTCCCTTCAAGGGTCTCCTTCCTTGCGTCGTCGTTGTTGTTGTTGTTCTCTCGCTGTTTGCCCTCGAATGCCTTCAACATCACGGACATTCTCGGCCAACACCCAGGTTTCGACTCCTTCAGTGACGCACTCACGCAGACCCAGGTCGCCTCCCTGATCAACTCCAGGCAGTCCCTCACCGTTCTCGCTCTTGACAATGGAGCCATGTCTGGGGTTCCCAGCTTCCAGGACGCCCTTAAGGCCATACTTAGCCTCCACGTCATACTCGACTACTTCGACCTGCAGAAACTTCAGAACATGGCCCAAAATTAGACCATACTCGCCACGCTGTACCAGACAACTGGCCAGGCGAACGGGATGCAGGGCTTCGTTAATGTTACAGTCATGAATGGGGGATTCATGATCGGATCCGCTGTTCCCGGATCGAGCCTCGGTTCCAGCCTGGTTAGGTTGGTCGCATCTCAGCCATATAACATATCGGTTTTGCAGGTCAGCAGTGCAATTGTGCCTCCTGGCTTTCGCTGGAATACAAACTCCTCGACCTCTCCCCCATCGCCACCAGGGGCTTCCTCGCCGCCAGCTTCAAGTCCTAAAGCATCTCCAATCATTCCGCTGCCACCAAAGTTTGGCAATGCCCCCGTTCCCTCGGCCGCTAATTCTCCGAATGGTTCCCCTCCCAATGCCAGTGCGACACCTCCATCAGCTGGTGGTGCAACGCCTCCGTCAGGTCCTCCATCAGCTGGCGGTGCAATGCCTCCGTCAGGTCCTCCATCAGCCGGCGGTGCAACTCCTCCATCAGCTGGTGGTGCAACTCCTCCGTCTGGTGCGGCATTCTGCCAGGCAATGCTTCGGCCCCATCAAATGCCGGCGCTACACCGCCCGCAGGTGCAACGGCACCCTCCGGTGCTGCTGCTGCAACCCCAGCAGGAGCCATAGCGCCATCTGATGCCAGTGCCAACTCACCAGCAGGTGCCATGCCAGGGAATGCGCCAGTTGGATCACCACCTATGCCAGCCGGGGCAGCACCCGTCGCTGATGGGCCAGTAGCAGACACACCCACTCCTGCAGGAGGAACTTTGGTAGCTGGACGTGGCTACCAGAGCCTTGATCACGCCGGCGTACTGATAATGTCTCTAGCTGTCATTTGGTCTGTCGGTCAGTTGACATAACCGGAGAAACCGTCCAGGACACAAAAAACGCTCGACGTCTCGCTTTGAAGACTACGTTCTTACACCTTACGTAATTTCATTCATCTTCGTTGCAGTTAGGCAACGTTGACGAGCCAATAAAATGATCATGGCTTAGGATTAGAACTAGTCACCCCTAGAGAAGTCCGTCGCCGCCGCGTAGCCGGGAAGTGGCTCGGACTGCGATTCCCCGTAGCGGCATTGCACAGTTTCGAAACTTTTTGCTTCGTCCTAAAAATGCTAGGGAAAACATTTTTCAGGAAAATTTTGGTTTCTTTTTCAATCTTCGTCTTTCTTTGGGCCTTAAGATCAAGACCATGTTGACCGACATGGGCCTCAAAATTTAGCCCTATTATTTTATTTGGGCTTAAAAATAAAAGCCCACGAGACAACCACCATTGGGCCTTTTATGCTTGAATAAAGTGCAACTGCGACAAATATAGAATCCGCAATCAACTTGTAGTGCTTATAAATATATTAGTACTGTCTGAAATACACATGCTATACTGAATGGACGACACAGTTCTTGGATAAGGCTGACAGGCTTTTGAACGAGGACTTCGAGAAATCAATCGATGAAATCCTCAATCTCATACCTCGTGATCGTCGGACATGGTTATTTTCTGCAACCATAACTAATATGGTGTGTTCTCGAATAGATGTGCATCTCACTACATTATTCTACTCTATCAACTTCTCTAAGGCAGTATTACATGTCACTTGTTTGTAGGAGACGGCACTTGATCGTACTTATGATCGTACTATAAGGAATTTGAACACACCTTGATGAGAGGATATAAGTAAATGAATGCTTTAGTTGTCGAAAAGCACTTGATCGTACTTATGATGTGTTTAGTTTAAGGATTTAAGGAATAAATATAATGGCCTACTAACGTACTCTTTTTTCTTTCAATCTCATTTTTTTTATTACTTTCCTTTTCATTTTCTTAATAATCACTATATTTTCCCCCTTCCTATTTTCTTCCATTCGAAATTTCATTCCAAAAACTAAACGGGCTATTAGTGCAAAATATCTTCACGGAAAGGAATATGAGGTTCCAAATTCTTGTTTAAGGATACTATTTCATGGATATCATTTCTTGTTCAAGACATCAATTTTGGGCTAAAATTATTTCAAACAACTTCTGTGCGAACTCAAAGTCGCGATTTGGGACACCGACTTAAGGCCGGTATTCGAGTAATTTTAAAAACTCGAACTGTTTCCCGAGGAAATACCTAGAAGATGAGACCATTTATAGTAGCAAGTGAAAAACCATTTGTTATATACCCGATTTTGACAGTCATGACTGGCACTGGAAATTTAGATGACGTTACAAGTGCTTTATTTATAGAAGCGAATTCAAATGCTGAATTATTGGCAAGTTCATCAGGCAGCCATTGAGAAAAATAACGAGGAAAAATTCACATATCATTCGGATCCGGTATACTCACAAGGAGGGGATTCTCCATTGTGGGATTGATGCAGCAACCGGCAAGAGCCTCACTTAGTCTGCGTTCTTCATGTACTCCTTAGAGAGTTTAGTTTCCATGATCAGCTGCTGCTCTTTGAGAAGAGAGTAACCTGATTCAAGCAAGGCCTCCAATGTTTGCTGTTTGAGGCACCAGAAGATGTTGGTTAACCTAAAAATATAGGAAAAACGTTCCACATCCCCGGATGCAAACTCGAGCAGACTTCCCAAGGGAACTGCTTCATTGGCAGGCGAGATATAGAAGTTAACAAGTGACATCACTCCACGATTCTTTCATGACAAATTGCTCTTCGAACAAAGATAAAGAAAACCAAATTTCAAATCACGAACTAGCAAATACCTTTGGCGGCGTGAAGACTGGAAGCTTCTCCTTTTTTCTTCCCTTCAGAAGTTTCTGTCCAAGAACTTCAGTTCCTCCAATATCTTCGACCCACTGCAATACATGATTGATGGACACAGGAAACATGAGATGGGAGTGGGGGGATGCTGCAGGGATGATAGATCGAACAAAACAAACACAAAGGTTAATCCTATCCACTACTTTATCAAAGTGCCATTTCCATTTCATAATCCATGAGGATGAAATAGAATACAAGCTATTCTGCTGAAAACAATATGAATAGGAGTCAAATTCAGATATATATTCATACCTTTAAGATTGATCTGTCATAAGTGCGCGACCTGAGAGCTCCATAGAAGTCCAAGGCTGTCCAACAAATAGGAATGAATATAACAAAAAACGACAAGATATGAGGACAAAAGAGATCGTTTTTCCCTTTGGAAGTTCAAATAATTATTTAAAAACTAACTTCTGAGGAGCAGCAATAATCAGTTAGCGAACAATGAAAACAAATAACAAGAAATGATCAGAAACCACATGGCATAGCACGGACAAAAGATTCTTAGATGCATTTAGCCCTGAAAAACAATGCAGACCATTCAAACAGCCTTCCGATAAGAAAATAGAAAGCTAAGCAATCCAATTCAGGGGCCAGAATCACACACCTTGGTTCGGAAATGTACTCACGATGTCTGTAACTTCTTTTCTAGAGATGCTGTCTTTTTCATACATTCTATGTACAATATTTATAATATCCTCTTGTGTAGGCTGCCTGTTGATGAAGAGAGACAATTAATTACATGCAAGACTCGAATTGTCCAAGATGAAAAGTCTACTGACCCATCTCTTAGTTGCACCTACCAGTAAAACTTTTCCATCCTTCCATCACGGATCAAAGGAGCATAAATTGTTGACAAATCATTCCCAGTAACGATTATGGGAATTCTATGTGTGATATCAGATTCTCGCCAATCTTGCCCGATGCTTACCCTCGTAGGGTTGTCAGATAAATTCATCAGGGTCCCAACAACGATTTGATTATTTACTGTCATTTGTGTATTTCCTGGATAGAAATAGATCCACTAACAATGAGTCAAAAAATTGTGAAAAAAGTGGAATGATCTTTTTGAGGACTCAACTGGATCTCACCAAATCTACCAAGGCCAGCATCAATATCATTGATCATCAAGCAGCTCATCTTTCCCTACAAGAGACAGAATGAGTAATCATCTCTGTATAAGAAAGGTGAAAGCTAAACAATGCACATTTCAATCCAGCATCAGTTGGCCTACTAGATTATAAAATATAGTATTGGTAAAATTTTAAACTTATGAAAGAAACCGATAATGATCTCTCTCAGAATATATGGTAACTGATGTGACACAGACGCCCATATAAAGAAATCGGAGATGCACAATCAATTATAAAAAAAGGCCGTTAATGATCTCTCTCAGCACTACATTAATTTTATAGTTTAGGTTTTACCTTAATATTAAGGACCTAGTACTGCCTCCTCTCTGTTCTCTCTCTTATCCTCTCATCTAGGTTCAGCCAGAAATAATGATCATTTTCAAGAAATACAAAAAGAAAAGACCACTTTGAAGGAATGATTTTATGACTGACAAATGATTCACCATTACCAGAACTTTTTAGTTCTTCAAAAATCTCAAAAGAAACAGGTTCTATCTTTTCTATCAGCAAAGCACCCTTTGATATACTTATAAAAAAATACCCTATGATATAGAACTATTTAAATAGCCTCATTCAAGTTAAAGTACTTTGACTCTCATTAAAATGTAAAGCCAATACAAGAGGTGCCACTTCCCCAGATTTCAAGCCAGGAATAGATAAACAAGTCTTTGATGGTTTTTGCAGGAAAGATAAGACGGGAAGCAGAATAAATATACCCAAAAGGTTTGATTGAACATACATATATTAATAAGGAAAGTGGAAAAGCCCCTAACTTGGTTGTGCACCACTTGAGAAGCTGTTCGATACCGTTCACGAATCAACCGTCCAGGTTCTCCTATCAATAGAAAAATGAACTCTTTAGGTGATATAAATCTACCAAAAGTAATAGTTTTTAGAGAATAAGAAATTCTCTGACCTGCTCTTTCCGACTCTAATTCTCCTGCAGACATTATGATTGGCTCTACTCCCATAACACGGAATATGAGCTCTGTTTGGAATGACTTTCCCTGCCCTTTCCCTCCCCAGATACCTGGATTTGCAAATGTTCATACTCTGGGAGTAAATAATTTCTCCGCCAGAATCATCACAAAACAACTACCAATTCAAATACTCATAAAAACGATAGAATATATCAATACAACAAAGACAACCCATGTGTAGAGAATAGTCAAGCAAGATGAGCCACAATAACAAATCTGATACTTCAGTTACCAAAAACATACCGAGTATAAGAGGAACTTTGGTATTGAGATGCTGCACAAGGTAGTTCTTCACGATGTGACATACTGCATTTTATAAAATACAACGCTTAAAACAGAAACAGAGTGCAAATGGGTGAAACCGGATCGGACAAGAGAGGAAAAGGTGTCCATGTATATCACCAAACAATAGCACAAACATGTAGACAACAGAAAAGCCTCTTGGCGAGAGTGAAGTGACTCAATTCATGAAACAAGTTGAGGCAGCAAGACACCAGGAAGTTAGAAACCTTTGGATGTGGGTCGAAAGGATCCAAATTACTAGTAATATATACTTGCAAATAGGAGAAGAAAGTAACCGGGGGGACTGCAATGGCCAATGCTGCCCTCATGTAAGATCACGTAGTAAAAAAAAATTCCTCGGCCAGAGTTGGGAGCTTACCAACTTTATCCTGAAAAAAGAAGTTAAAAAAACATATTTAGGGAGATAATAAGACATTGCAATTGGGAAGATGTAAGCCCGCGGGAAAATTCAAGAGGGAATGAGACATAAAAGGAATTAAGGACAAACTTCTCAAGTGGGAAATATCTAATTCCAACAAAAACAGAAAAAATAAGTTCATTAGTCCTTCTCTTGTAAAGTCTCGTCCCATAAGAATAATGTGAGAACCAGCTGCACAGATGGATGTGTAACTCTTGTAATTTCCTTCATCAATACGTCAACAAATGCAATAGAAGATTGACTTCCAATTCATCCACTATTTTCATACAGTGACATCCTTTCTCTACACTAGAGAAACATCAAGGGAAAGAGCACAAAGCAGAGAAAGCCAGGCAAGAGACCAGAGGCCAATCATAATGATTCAGCAATTTTAGAAATCCAGGAGAAAGAAGTAAAAGACCATAACAATGGTAATTATTGTAGAATATCATGAAAAGATAAAAGACATTAACAATGGTAATTATTGTAGAATACCATGAAAAGTGGAGCAATGTAATAGTCCCCTTGAAGGTACTCAAACGACCTCGTAACCTTCTGCCTATAATCGAACACAATATCCGCTGCACCATCAAAATGCAAAAGCTTTAAAACTAGACAGAACAGCCCAACAACACTCTGCTGCTGGAAGAAAGCACACACAAAAATCTTGTCCAGTGTTCAATTCCTCAAGAGAATCGACCTCATGACAATGAAAAGGCTTCGATGGGGTCCTCAAGAATTACTATGCGACACACCACAAAACCTCTCACTGCCTAATCAATGTTATTAAAGGCATAAGGCGCAAGTCGAGGCACTCACCTCATCGAAAAAGGCGATGATGTAATATAAACAAGAAATTTTACTCATGAAAACCATGAAGTTTTTCTGTTTGCTTAGCTAAGCTGAAGAAACACAAAGAAAAAATGAAAAAGGCAGGGGGAGTGATTTAAAGGCAGGGTGTGTCGATGGTTGAAGGTCTGAGGAAGAGGTTATGGAGGAGGAATCGATTGACGATGTGGGGAGGGAGAGAAGACAGATGAGGGGGACTGATTAAAGGAGAGAGGAGATTCTAAACTACTTAGAGATGGAAATGCGAGGAAGGTGAGCGCCTTTTGCTGAGGCACACGCCTCAGTTGCGCCTTATTGCCTCGCCTCGTCGCCTTTTTGCGGAAGCGCGCACCTCAGTTGCGCCTTATCGCCTCCCCTCGTCGCCTTTTTGCTGAGGCGCGCTTCAGTTGCGCCTTCTCGCTCGCCTCGCCCACTTTGAGGCGACGAGGCGCTCGCCTTTAATAACGCTGCCCTGGTCATCATCACGAAAAGAAAATCTCGTCGCAGACAATAACGCACCGTCTCTGCCGAGGAAATTCCCAGTGAAGAGATCATCGATGACGCCGACCCTGGCCCCGACGGCAATATTCATGTTGTCCGCCTCCTTCCCGAGCCTGTACAAGTAATCGTTACCTTCAGCATCCTTGGCCTCCCAAGAAGACTGCTCCGACAACTTCTTCTTCTTCTCCATTCCCTTCTCCCCCGTCCCCGTGGCAGCCCCGTCACTGGAAGGCTTCGAGCACGCGACGGCGTACGAGGAAGACTGCCACAGATACCTCCCATTCGAAGGCCGTGGGCTGCAGCGGCGTAGGAGGAAGACGGAGGACCGATTGGAGGAGGGGGCGGCGGCCGGGGATGGCAACGGCAAGTTGCGTAGATTGCAGCCGCAGAGCGACATCGTTTCTTTGAGTGATGGCGGCATGGAAGTTTCCCGTTTCTTTGAGTGGTGGTGGTTTGTTATTGGTGTTGGCCATTTGGCGCCACGTGGAATGGATAAAACCAAAGAGTCCCCAAGCCAAGCCCATGTTTTATAACTAGACATATTCAGTCGGAGGATCCGACAAAGAAATCGTCCTTGTAAGAAAGCCAGTTCGCTGCGTCCTCGATTACCTTCTCCTGCCCTTTCGGGTGATATATCCCCGTGCCGACGACACGAACCCCTGTCCTTCGCTGCTTCCACGTCGAGCTTCGTAGCATCTGTGGTGCTCTTCTGGTGATACGACTTCCGTGTCATCGGCCTGCAACCATAAACCAAGAACATAACATCCCCTCGTGTCTCAATCCCATTAGAGAATCCTTTCTGAAACAGGTGAATGTTCTCACTTGAAGGAGGAGGTGAAGGTGTGTGATCTGAAGCAGGCTGCGCTTGCCATTGTTTCCACCATGTTCTGTGCTCTTGCAGTAAATGAGAATGTAAGAAGGTTGAAGAATTCATAAGGATTCCAAGGATTATTGATGCCCAGTTTTTTTTTTTAAATCATAGAATTGAAATGGGGTTCCCGGAGATTACAAAGGGATGTTAGCCCATACTTGCAATGTATTAGTAGTGGTTGGTCGTTCATGCACGAACTTTATCTAGAAAGCTCCTCCATGCAATCCTCTTTTCGAGTCCATGATGAATGGTATGGTCGCATTGCATGTTCCTGCAAGCAGAAAGGCCATAGGATGGACTGCAGCTCAATCAACGCTGTTGCGATTTGGTTTCATGGAAAATCCAGAACCCGCCATAGCCATGGGTCAGCGATGGCAAGCGTATGGCGTTAACGTTCCAGAATCATCTGAGTTGCATTTTCTCTCTTGGTGACGGTCAGCCGAAAGCTCATCTCAGTCCCGCAATGAGAATGAGGTGTTTAGGCATGGGGGATAGTAAAGAGGAAATGGTTAGATATGAGAGTACGAGGATGGAGTACGTTACAACTTACAACATCACTTAAGGTAGGTTTTCATGTAGAACATGTTATTCGCATTGGGCTTCTTGTTTACTGCTTCCAAAAGCGAGTCTCTTGTGCTGGCCGAGGAATCATGATTCAGAAGCTCAGAACTATGGTTTCTGTTAACTGGGAGTTTTCTGAGTCTACAATGGGTATACTTGTTTATGGTACAACGGCTCAAAAACTCGCCTCCTCGGTCGTCGGACGCCTCAAGAAGTAGCGCAGGCTGTTCGCAAGAACCTGCCAGAAACAGAAGCACAAGAATCACTCCGGGTGTTACGTCCAAGAAACAGGACTCCTCGATACCAAAGAGACTCGCGAACCTAGGAAATCTACCTGTTGGAGGGGCTTGATTAACGCTTTCCCCTTATAACTGACATGAAACTTGGCCTTTGCTAGCAATCCCTGAGTTTCATGTAAATTATAAGATCGGGAAGGAGATTCTCTTTCTCGATGAACAGAAATTGGGCCTAGAGATGTCATGCATATACCTCAGTGTCGAATTCTCCGGATTCCACAGCTACATTGATGTCCGTTATGATCTTTACAAGATCAACCAGCAATCCAGGACGGTCTGCAGTCTCTACGTACAGCAGACTGCAAAGAAATATCATATCCAAGTCGGAAATGCCCATGATTCTCTTGCATTGATTAATGTCCATTAATCTCTCTAATTAAAATGAATGGAGACGTGCATGTTTTCACCTCCTATCGGGGTTATCATCAACGACAGTAATATGCGTTGCTATATCCACATCAACCTGGGCAACAGAAAAAAAGTAGCGTTGTGAGGGATTTTCAGAATAAGTTGAAATCCGAGATGGCAAGATACGAGAATAGGGGTAGCGGCCTTCGATGTATCACCTTTTGTTCTGGCGGTACAGCTCCAAAAGCTACTCCTAATGCCAACTGTGAACTTGCTTCCTGTATCATCAGTAAAATCACAGGTAAATTTTCATCCGGTATACCAAGTGCTCATCACGGCATCGATGATTTCCCATTCATTAGTGCCTTCAAAACCATTTATAAAACTCCTTCAAAACCATTTATAAAACTATGTTTGCAGAAGGGCATACCGGGTGGTACTCTAGCAAGTTATTGATTACAGTTAAGCGAATGGCTTCGAGCAACTCGGGCTCCTCAACTTTTCTACCTGTATCCCTGCAATGCAACAAAAAGATTAATGTCATATAGCTCAAAAGAACTGAGCAAAACATACACATATCTTCATGATAAATGCATTTCCCTAATCAGCAGTAGATTCTAGAAATCACAGATAGATGGCAGAAAACTCAGTCAGCTTAATGGTGCCATAGCTGTGCCCGACAAAGAGATGCAGAAAATCTTCCTCAAAAGTAAATATTGGGAGGCTCTTTTTTTTCTCAGAACTTTGGGGGTCACTACCATGTGCCCAATTCAGGAAGTTTGCAGGATTGCTAGTTATCTTGGGGCCATGCAAGGAATTACAGAAAGAAAAATTATAGAAATCAGAGGAGAAAACTCACGCTTGAGTTATTGCAAACTTATTGTGCTTCCCGGAAGAATCTAAATATACATTCGCCTTGACTACATTCAGACCCAGATTCTTCAAAGCATTCATCTGCAAGAATATTATACTAAATTCAGTAGAGGAACGGCTAGCACTCTCTCTCTTGCACACAAGAATTGAGTTCCCAACATTTTACTGAAAAAAAGAAAATGGCTAATGATGGCGTCATACAGTGTCAAGGAGACCTCCAAGACGGTCCCCGAATGTGACTTCAAGGATAGTTGCATCAGGGTCAGAGTCTTGGTCTATTATAACTATAGGGGTTGGAACCGTATCGTTGGAACTTCCCCCCTGCTGTTTACAAGTATTAGCCTCAAACGAGAGTAAGATTAAGAATTTCAAATTGAAAACAGCTACACTAAATTGAAACAGCCTACCTCCACGGCTGGGGCAGATGATGCTTCCGAGATGACTAATGTTCTCGAAGGCCAGAATCTATGCAAAGCAGATACAAGAAGTCAAACTCCAAACAAGTAATCATACACAAATAACTCGTTATTCTAAACATGAAAAGTAGAAGGCCAAGAAGTTAAGCAGCGATAATCACACTCAAGCATCGCCGATTCTCTCGTAACAGTAGCCAGATAATGAACAGACACCCATAAAATATCTTCTGAGCAGCAGTCAAGCATGAATCAACTCCGAGTCAATCAAGCATTTTTCTTTTCCAACAGACAGGCTAAGTACAGAACATTAGTTGGCATTCCACATGACAAGGGACATCAAATTACAACCTCGGATCCCCACAGAACTTAAGCAAACACCATACCCCTGCTTCCTCCGCGGGTAGGAAACCTCGTGAAGCCCATCAATTCGGGCGAAACTCGGCCTGGCGGTTCCGAACTCTCTCATGTCACGGACGAATTTCAAAGCGGAAGCCACCGAAGCAGCCATTCCCCCGGACAGCAAAAACAAAAAACCCAGAAAGGCCGGGAGTCGAATTCCGTCGAAAAGCCGACACAGATCGGAGCTTTATCGCAAAGGGTGTCAGGATTTGGACGCAACTACAGGAGAAGGGAATTTTCCGAGGTGGGACGATGAAGGGGAAGGGAGGAGGTTGGCATTATCAGTGAAGGAGGGGGAGGAGGTAAAGAGGAAGAAGGGGACACTTGTTGCTGTCGTTGCAATATCCGCCATCAGATGGGGATAGGAATTGGAGCTCCCTGCCAATCTAAATCCATCTCCACACTTCTTATCTTTGGCGTGAAAAATGTGAAGCCGGGGGGAACTCTCCTCTTCCCATTGGGTAAGATTTTCCACTTTCTTTTCCAATAAACATAAAACCCCACTCCTGAAATTAGTTTCTCTCTTGAAACCGGTGTCTGGATTTTGATATATTATTAGGATGTCTTGATTATTTCTTTTTTCCTTACTGGATGCATGTCCGAAATTGGGTTTATTGAGAAAAATAGCGACGCAATCGGCCATGAATGTTCGAGGCATTCAGTATCTAAAGTTCTACGTGTCCGCCTTATCACTCTCGGGTTTGGGACCATCTTATCAGGAGGAGGGCAAAAATTCATCTGACAACATCTCAAGCACATCAAAGGTTTGACAGAATGAATGAAGCATTGGACTCTGATTCGGTTGGCCCTCTGTATCATTTGCCTTTGAATAACTGCAGAATTGGCAAGTTCCAACGTAGTCTGATTCCACTCTAACGGCTCCCATTTTGTGTTATGCCAGTGAAATACCGTGTTTTGTCAAGCCTTTAACTTAGGGGGAGAGAGCAGGAGCACTGAGCTAGAGCGGAAGTACAGGGCACCAGATCGCAAATAACGAGTGATCTTACTCCTGGCCCTACTTACAGTGGCCATTGTCTTCTTGACATGCTGATTGCTTACTTAGGCATCATCTGCATAGAACCAACGGAGGTCCATTAGTTTTATCGGTTGGAGATGCACAACAACAACTGTTCGGAGAAAGAACTACTATGGCTTTGGGGTCAATAGAGGAGGGAGGCAGCACAGCAGTCGAAGGGTGAGAAGTAAAACTATGTCCTACCTGTTGAAGGGTCGACATGCACGAAAAAGCTGGCCGCGACTATGATGTAACACAGCGGGAGCATCAACCCCTTGAGATAATTTGTCTTCCCTTCTGCATGGAACATGTAAATGACTTTTTAGCAGGGCTGCAGAAACCAAGTTATAAATACAAGATTCAATGCAAGAAGTAGAAAGAAACCTGAAGCATAAAAGCCACCACTAGAACGGCTATGAAAAGCGTGGCAGTCTCGAAGAGCTTAACGTTAAAGTCCATCAGTTTGTCCATAACCCACGCAACGACTACACAAAAGGGTATCAGCAAATTCCAATGGCAAGTTCCGACTGAAAACTTCGTTGAAAACCTGACCCTTCTCATGATACACCACACCTTCGGTGAAGAAAGAACATCCAAGCACCAGAAGCGTTTGATGGAAGAATAAGACCCCAGCGATGATTGTTGCACCACCCGTATCATTCCGCTTTTTAGTGCATAAAGGGATATTATCATTTCTGTGGCGTTTCAAAAAGTGGCAATTAACAGACCTCCAACTGCAAAATCCACAAGGAAGTTCTCAGATGGGAAATCATATTAGCCAATGAAAGATAACTTCACTCGGAGATAGCCATGTATTCTCTTGGACTTCATACACAGGGAAGACAGGCTCACTAACCTGTTGGTCCTGTGTAGAACGCTAGCTGCCTGCAGAACCCGTGTGATACGGGGACGTATGGAAAATTTTTTCTAATGCTTTGTTTGGAACCGATTGAAAGGAAAAGAAAAGAATTTACGTTTTTTCCACATGTTTATTTCTTTTTGATAAAATACACGTTTATGGCCTTAACTTTGAGCAAACATTTATGTTTTGTCACAAGCTTTTACTTTCATGTTAATTTTGACATATTTTGAATTTTTTCTAGTGAAAGCCAAACAAGGCCTTAATATAGTCAGATCCGTGTCTTATAATAGTGAAGTCTTAATTTTTCATTTATTCGCCTCATAATTCACTTTACTCATAACAATGACCTCCCAGTACAACAGTCATCCAACCTTCATCAATTTTGTGTATTTTTTACGGAATCAACAACTATCGTTCAACTACGGCTTCTAACTCACTTGATCTGTCAATCGAAATTTTAAAATAAAATAACATATGAGATGTTTTAATATTATTTAACTTTTTTAAATTTTTTTCTTTTTTAATCAATAAATGAAAATTGTGTATTAAGTCATGTTTAGCTTTCGCATGACGAAAATTGAAGATTGAACAAAATCGAAATAAAAACAAAAAATCACGATAAAATTAAATAACAAACTAAATTAACGACAAAACAGAAAATTAGCTCAAAATTAATGTCATAATATTTTGTCTTTCTTTTCTATCCTTTATAAACATAAGCTAAACGTATAATAACGAGTAGGGGTGAGTATTCGGTATTCCAAATACCAACCGAACCGAATACCGAACTACTAAATACCGAAGTTTCAAAAATTTATCCTCCAAATACCGAACCGAACTTCAAACTTCCAAATACCGAAATACCGAAATTTATTTCGGTATTTCGGTTCGGTATTTGGATCTTCCAAAGTTTTATTGGGCCGAATAAATAGCCCAAAATTGCTATGTATCGATTGGAAGATGCTAAATAAAATAGTACCCAGAAACCCCGAAACCCAAAATGGATGCTCGTTGCAGAGGATGACGACCTGTTCTTCAAATCAGGCTGGGAAGATTTCATTGAAATCTATCGTCTGGATGACGGTGACCTGCTCATGTTCAAGTATAATGGAGAGTCCTCTTTCAACGTGCTCATGTTCAACAGCTCTAGCTGTGGATACCCAGAAATCCAAAAAAAAACTAGGGGAGAAACCAAGGACGGCGGGATTCAAGGTGGAATCAGAGGCGGGATTCGATTTCTTGTTACCTCAGTGTCGATCAGGAGCTCAAGCACCTCAAGGTCGGAGAGACGGAAACTCCTGCGATGGTAGTTCGGGATGAGATGGGGAGGAGGATACTCGAAGTCGAGAGGAGAGGATAGAAGCGAAGAGAACCCTAGGTGGTTGGACTGGGCTGGTAAGTGGTAATTTGGTAACGAGGCCCAATAAAAAATCCAGACCCATGCCCAACAAAAAATTCGGTAATTTGGAATACCGAATTTAAAAAAAATATACCAAAAACCGAACCAAATTCCAATTTCAATCGAAATATAAAACCGGACCAAATACCAAATACCAAATACCGAATTCCAAATACCGAAATGACGAAAAAATCGGTTCGGTATTTGGAATTCCGAACTTTTTGCTCACCCCTAACAACGAGTGGCGTGTTTTTCGATTGCATCTTAAAAATAATATTTTCAGTAAATTAAAAATTAAAAACTTATTTTACAAATTTTTTTCGGTCATTACATCCGTGGATCAGGTTACGTTACGTCATCTTGTCGGAAACAATAGAACCGAACCGAACCGAACCGAACAATAGAAACAAAACTCCGAAACTCAAAATAATTTTTCAAATATTTTGAATCCTAGATTTCCGATTCCCTTCCATCTAATCAAAACCATGCACAAGATGCCAAGCACAGTTAGAGAACAACGTTCAAGAAAAAGCGAGAATTAAAAAAATGGGGAGTTGTGGAATGTCACGTGGGTGAAAGCGGAGCCAAGCGCTGGGCAGCTTCTGGGATCACTCAATCAAGTTCGAAAACAGACACGAAGAACAAAGCAAGAAGCAGGAAGATACCAAACTTCAATGGCTAGCTTGTGGGCGAGTCCCCTCCCGGGGATTCATTCCCCTCAGCGGCTGCTGCCTCCACCAGCTCCCTTCCACCCGCTGCAGAGACTGAATATCCGCACTGTCGGTTGGAGTGAGCGGAGAGGTCGGATTTCGTCACGGCGACCGAAGCAGCGGCGGACGTCTGGTCTCCATGTTCAAGCTTCGTCCGGCAACGAGGTGCCGTCTCCTTGTGTCCGGACTCAAGTGTTTTTTGAGTACCTAGTTGGGAAATTGTCAGGTGTTTGATTGATGGATAATGGCAGGGATTGGGCAGTGTAGAAAGCAGCCAAGAGTTCCAGCAGTGGGATTCCCTAACGGCGAAATTCTCTGCCTCGGCTAACCTGCCGTTCTTGTTAATCCAACTGCCTCAAATCATACTCAACGCTCGAAACCTCATGGCCGGGAACAAGGCGGCCTTATTGGCCGTCCCTTGGCTGGTAATTGTCTGATGTGTCCGTGACGTGCTCTCTTTGCTGGCGCCCTACACTGCACGCCCTGAACTTGCCATTTTCAGGGTATGCTGACCGGATTGCTTGGGAATCTATCGCTACTATCCTACTTTGCAAAGAAGAGGGAGAAGGAGGCTATTGTGGTGCAGACCCTGGGGGTGGTCTCCATTTATGTCGTGCTGTCTCAACTTGCCTTGGGATCAGCTATGCCCCTTCCCATCTTTGTTGTGGTGTCTGTGGTGATCGCATCCGGTCTTGTTTTGAACTTCATGTATTACTTCGGCTTCATAAATCCAAGAGTCTGGAGCTTTTGGGAGGACTTCATCACAGTCGGTGGACTTTCCGTTCTCCCTCAGGTTCTCCATTACATTCCACTTCACATGTTCTTTGGCTTCAAGGATACTTGCTCTCTGTCTGAAAAGACCATGGCCTTGTCTGGGCAGGTGATGTGGTCAACCTTTATTCCTTACGTACCTGAAAGCATATTGCCTGGATCAGCGGCTTTTCTAATTGCTGTGGTGGCTGTTTTCATGGTAAGTTTTCTCTGTTCTGTCCTGCTAACTTGTGGTGTGCTGTGTGTCGGCAAACAATCAAATTTCAGGCCTTTTGTATTTTGCCCTGGGAAGCAATCTTCAACCTCTTATGCCTGTGTCTGCTAAGGTTTGCAGTCGAGAACAGGGAGACTCTCTGAGAAAGGTGTCAAGTTTGTAGGAGCGATATCCGGATGGACAGCTACACTTCTGTTTATGTGGATGCCCATCGCCCAAATGGTTTCATACTCTTAGCATCCAGAAGACATCGTGCTTTTTATTACTTAGGGTGTTATCAACTGACCTCATGACTTTTGTTGCTGATTCAGTGGACCAATATCCAATTCCCCGAGAATATCAAAGGGCTATCTGCTTCCACTATGTTGCTTGGCATGATTGGAAACGCACTCATGGTCCCACGCGCCCTGTTCATTCGTGACTTTATGTGGTAAGTTCATCCGAGACAATACCTCGCTCAATTGGTCTTGCATGTAATTGTAACCTACTTGCTTATCGGGAAATAGATGTTTTTGCATGACAGTTCTCAATGTCCTAGGTTGTGGTGAATCTTCTAAATTTCTCTCTTCACTTCATGGATCTAATTTTTGAAAGATTTCTTGTGGAAAGCCTGAGGAGACACCATAAAAGAGCTCAAATCTGTGTTAAAATTATTCAAATGCAGTGTCAGTAGTAACCCTAATTAAGCTGTTAAAACTCTTGATCTGCAACTTTACTACCCGAGAGGATGTTGCTGGATCCCAGAAGCTTGTAGAGATTCGTCAGCCGGCTGATACTAACCGTTGATGGTTTTCAGGTTTACCGGATCATCCTGGGCTGCCCTTTTCTATGGTTATGGGAACATCGTTTGGTTATACTGGTAAGTTCCAATAATTGATTAAACTTCTGGCGTCCAGCTTCAGCAGGCTTGTTTAAATGAAATGAATTTTCAATTGGTCGCATTCATCTATAAAGTTACCGATCCCGATTAACACAATGAATTGCTTTGAGGATGGAGGTTCGGCTGATAACTGGCTTCTTCTGCTGCAGCTGCAATTGCATTAGCCGGGAGTACTTCCTTGGAGCAACTGTCGGCTTGTTTTCTTGGATAGGTATGCAGTAATGGTCCACGATGTAGTTCCTTGTCCATTTATCTCATGCCTCTAGAAAAAGGACCTGAAATTCGACACGGGTCATCCACAGGAGTATCCTTCTGGAGAGATACGGTCGCATACGGATACAGCAACCCATTGATGTCTGTTAAGGAGCTGGTTTTTGGACCTTGATCCTGCAATACACTTGGGAAACCGGACATTTACACCAAGATCAAAGACACAACCATTGATCTGCATCAGCAAGAGCGTGTAGCACCGAAGGGGAGCTCCAGCTCATTGTTCCGTGGAATTGCCTGCCGGAGAAATCGGAAAATGCATGAGCTGTTTTCAGAGGCGTCTCCATTTTTGTGGCCAATAGCTTGTAACTGTAACATCGCCTGAGTATGAAAGTTGAGAATATTATGTAACCAACTTCTCAACCGTCATTTGAAGTATGTTATGGTCTTCCCGCGCCTTCCCCGTTCCCTTCTCATTTTCTTCTCGTTCTTTTCCCTTTCCTCTCATTCCTCACATTGTTCCGCCTCTTGCATCAAGAAACGATAGATTTCTCCGTCTTTCTGCCGAGACTGCACGACAACCGATGGCCGGATCTCTCTGGTCACTTTCCTTGCACTATCTCCTGCTATTGGTGGCCTTGTGCTCGTCGGTGTCGTTCGCGAAGCAGTCTCCTCGGCAACGAAGACTACATCAGGGTTCGTCTTCTTTCCCTGTTTCCTGTTCCTTTTCAACGTAAAGTTTCGATCTTTCTGGCATTGATGGGTCCTCGGTGGTACGCAAAGATGCTGGCATTGTTATGCTTTTGACAGTAGATATTCTGTTTCTCTGGGTTGAGAATGGACGAAGCTGATGGAACCGTCCTCGTATTCTTTGGTTTCTGTTGCTTCGCAGAGCCGCCATATTCCAAGTTTGTTGTAAACGCGACCGAGCTTTCATCGGAGAACTACTATGACTACATCATTGTGGGGGGCGGCACTGCAGGGTGCCCGTTGGCAGCGACCCTCTCGCAATCATCCCGAGTGTTGGTTCTTGAGAGGGGTGGCACGGGGTTCAGGAACCCTAATTTGAGGACGCAAGAAGGGTTTGTCACGACCCTAGTTGATGTGGACACCTATGATTCTCCTGCCCAGGCGTTTATCTCGGAAGATGGCGTCCCGAATGCTCGCGGTCGGGTTCTTGGCGGCAGCAGTGCGATTAACGCAGGGTTTTACAGCCGTGCTGATGCGTCCTTCTTCAAGAACTCTGGCGTGCACTGGGATCTTCTGGTTGTTAACAGATCCTACGAGTGGGTTGAAAAGGCAGTTGTTTTTCGTCCGGAATTGAGGAGCTGGCAGTCGACAGTCCGCGATGGTCTTTTAGAAGCGGGGATAAATCCCTACAATGGATACAATCTCGACCATGTGGTGGGCACCAAGATCGGCGGTACGACCTTTGACAGATCCGGCAGACGGCACTCTGCAGCTGATCTACTGAACTTTGCTCGAGCCTCGAACATTAAGGTTGCAGTCCAAGCAAGTGTGGAAAGAATCCTTGTGTCATCGACAGTCAGTAGGTCAGGGCTTTCCGCGATCGGGGTGGTTTACCGTGATCAAAATAGTTGGTACCACCACGCAATGGTCCGAGAGGGCGGCGAGGTGATTCTGTCCGCTGGTGCGATCGGCAGTCCACAGTTGCTGTTACTTAGCGGCATTGGTCCACGTCCATATCTTTCCTACTGGGGAATACCGGCAGTTTATCACCAGCCCTATGTTGGCCAGTTCTTGTATGATAACCCAAGGAATGGGATCTCGATTGTGCCGCCAATGCCGCTCGAACATTCGTTGATACAAGTAGTGGGGATAACGGATGTCGGAAACTATATCGAAGCAGCTTCTAACGTGATCCCTTTTACGTCACCCATAAGGTCAGTGTTCATACGATCTCCGGCTTCTCCGATATACCTGACTGTGGCTACTCTTATGGAGAAGATCTCGGGCCCTCAGTCCAGTGGATCACTGCGTTTGGCATCAACCGATGTTAGGATCAACCCCATTGTGAGGTTCAACTATTTCAGCAGCTCAGTGGACTTAGAACATTGCATCAACGGCACGCGTAGGGTTGCTGCAGTACTCAATACCCGATCCATGAATTACTTGAAGGTCAGGGAGTGGTTTGGAGGGAGGGAGTTCCATTATGTCGGGGCACCACTACCGGCTGACCTTGGGAATGACCTGGCTGTGGCCGATTTCTGCCGGAGGACCGTGAGTACGATATGGCACTACCATGGTGGCTCTGTGATCGGGAGAGTTGTCGATAGGGAGTTCAGGGTGTTTGGGATAGATGGCCTGAGGGTAATTGACGGTTCTACTTTTGGCGTGTCGCCAGGGACGAATCCACAGGCCACACTGATGATGCTTGGGAGGTATATGGGATTGAAGATGCTGAGGGAAAGGATGAGGTTGAGGCCGCACTGAACCTTTCCAAATGTAAGAGTTTGAGTGTGGTCAGTCGATGGCTGCAAGCTGTTCAGTTCTAATGCATCAGCAATCGATAAACAAGGGCTGTTAGATGAAATCGACTACTACAATTTGTTTGTACATCGATGACAACATTCTTACATCAGATTCACGAGCCGTGGAAGGCAATGTCAATGACTGAGTGTTCTTAGCTACGATAACAAAGTCACGATTGACATTGATAATCTCTTTGAAAGAGGTCTGATTAAACAGGGTAAAACCTTGCACAGCTAATTCCGAAGCACTAATTTGCCTCATCTTTAATACTTGTGAATTCACGCAGCCATTGGATATAATCCACACCACTTCTAATAGCTTTACACATACTAATGCCAAGGCTAGATTACATTATCAAAACGAAAGTTCAAAGGACAATTTGCTCAGACACCATATCTCCAACATATGCAGTCTGGAACGGGTCACCCAAAGCTCATCTGCTTGACGGTCATCATTTACCTCTACATTGTGCAAGAGAAGAAGTCCAATCAGGATGACACAAACAAAATATAAAGGAAGTGAAACAACAGCGAGTTTGTAGTTCAATTACGTGTTCATCATCAGAGTAATGTTGTCCCCCTTGAGTAGGATCCGCCCTGCCAAATCATACAAATGTCGGGCACAGCAACAACAAAGAATACAGCATTTCACAGAACAAAACAGCCATCTCTTCAGTAATTACCCAATGTCTTTCTAGTCTTCTTCTTTATATTGACCTCCTCAGCATCATCCAAAACCAGATTCATATACTCATCGAAACCCTGACAGCAAAAGAAGTTGATTATTGGCATCATGTCATAACATAGCAAGAAGCAAAAAGGGAAGTCGAAACCACATTCACAACGAATAGTGTTAAACAACAAAAAAGCATAAGATACAGATACCCCTAATATAAACCATCTAATATAAGCAAAAACTTACAAGCCTATGATAATTCTCAATCTTATGAGAGGAAACAACAACTGGGCATTCCAGGGTGCACAAAAGATGCCTACAGGTCAACAAATCCCAATAGTTGCTTCACTATAATTCCAGAAATATTACCGAACTCAACAATAAGATCCACCAGGCAGGAAATAAACTAACAGAGTAAGACTGCATGCCTGTTACAGTGCAGGAAAAGATGCCATTTATGAAAACAATGCAGAACCATCCAAGCCGAAAAAAAGTCATACTTCAAAATACAGGCTATAGGAGGTTCACCGCGAAACTACAGCCTACTGCCATCTCTTTCCAAAGCAAAATTTAGACGAAATGGACAGGCATAATCATAACTTCCAATCGTCAAAAAGGGAGAGCTAAAACGACCCCGCAAAACAATTCACCAGCAAAATCAAATCCGGAATTACATAAACAAGCTAAAAACTGCGATAGGAGAGAATACTGACAATGATGCGTCCCTCGATCCTCAAGTCCTTCTGCTCGAACAGCCAAATCTGAATCCTTGCTTTCTGCATTTTTAAGCACGCACACAAACCCCAAATCATTTTCCTCGTAACTAACTCGAAAACTTCGCACCATGAAAAAACCCCTTATTAAAAAAAAAAACACGAAGACGAAGAAGCTCAACTTACACTTTGGAGGAACCTGAATATCAGATTCTGAAAAAAAAAAAAACACCAACAAATGTTACTCCCGAAGGATCAAAACCTAAGGAAATTGAAGAAGGATGAGGAGGATGGCCGGTACGATGGGCTGGGTCATGATCCGCTGGACTTTGGTTGTCGCCATGGTCGCTGATGATGACGATTCTCCCTTTCTTCGACTCTTCTATTCTCTCCGATGCGGTTTCGGCGGCACGGCAAGGAGAGGAAAAACCCTAGCGAGATTTTGCCAGGAGGAGGAGGAGCGTGTTTAATGGGCTATCCAGTGATTAATGGGCCTCGTCGTTGGGAGCCCATAATTTGGGTTTTGCTTGCTTCATTCGGCCCATGTTAATAGACGTCGCGATCGCAAGCCTAACCGTCCGAGCTCGTCTCCCCGCCGCGAAAAAGGATTCGTTACCGACAGGGAGATCCTCTAGGGTTTCGTCTCCGATCAGGTCCCGTCGGGGAAGGATGGCCGGCGCCGGGATGCACCCTTACCACCAGCAGTGGGCCACCGCCGCCGCCGCTCCTCCCCCTCCCGCTATGCAGCCTCCAGGAGCTCCTCCTGCCCCGCCCCCCGCCGCCGCCGCTGTCCACCCCGTCCCCCACCATTCCCCGATTCTGGCCCCCGAGGAGGTCCGACCCGATCTTCCCTCCATATCTTCCCGCCTCATGTCTTAGTGGTTATGTTTTCGGAATCTCAACATTCGTGCGGCTTCCGTGGGCTGCTGCTGCTTCTTCCAATTAACAGCGGAATCCCTCGGAATTGCTGAAATATGGTTATCCGTGCTTATTTTGTTATATCCGAAATCATTGTCAATTATGTGCCATTTCTGGAGAATGTTATGTTATGAGTGCGCAACAGTATGACTAGACTGGTGTTATGCTCAAGACAAAGATATTTTAATCTACGAACGTATATTGGCTACTTCAGGTCCGGACAATCTTCATTACCGGTCTTCCTGATGATGTAAAAGAGAGAGAACTTCAGAATATGCTTCGGTGGTTGCCGGGTTATGAGGCGTCTCAAGTGAACTACAAAGGTGAGAAGCCCATGGGGTTTGCTCTTTTCTCGAGTCCCCCCTTGGCGATTGCTGCTAAAGATAATCTGCAGGTAGGTTGTCATTTCACAATGTCAGCTGACTCTTTTTTTACTGGTTTACCTATGTGCATTTATTCAGGTGTTTGCTTAAAAGAACCTTGTTTTGATTGTTTGTAATTGTTGCTGAATTTGTCAAACCATGTCGTGGAACTGTTAGGGCCTGGTTTTTGATGTTGACATGAACTCAGTGCTTCATACGGAGATGGCAAAAAAGAACCTGTTCGTCAAAAGAGGTGAGTTGTTGTAGGTATAATTTTGGGGGATAATTTGTTTCATGCATGATTCTGGTAAAGGACTGCCTTTTGCTAATTTTCTCTTCTGCTTATTTATCTCTTGTTTTCTACGTATGTGACATACTATTGATCGTCGTTATCGTCTTTAGGCATCGTGGTGGAGTCAGGTGGTTATGATCAAAGCAAGCGCATGCGAACTGGTGGGGACTATACCCATCCTGCTTATGTTAGCCCATCACCTTTTCATCCTCCTCCAGCCCCTGTTTGGGGGCCACATGGGTATATATTTCTTTTAAGTAGAGTTATTGTCGATAGAAAATGGAAAGATGGTCTATGTGATATATGTACATGTTTTATTACTTACAATCATCTAAGTGAAGCTGATTTTGTTTATCTGCTTTATTTTGTTCTAGATATATGGCTCCTCCACCTCCTCCCTATGATCCGTACACTGGTTACCCTGTTGCTCCGGTTCCTCCTGTTCCAATGGTCGCTCCTCCCCCTGTACCAACACCTAGTAGCTATCTGCCTGTTCAAGTAAACTCAGCATGCACTCTAATCACTTTTTAAGTCGTATCATCCAAATTGTGTTTCTTCTCTAACTTTTGTCTGATTCAAACTCCAGTGATTTTTTTGTGGGGTTTGTTGGCCTTTCTACTTTTTAATTACCATGTAATTTCCATTAATCAATATAAAAGAAATTGAATTTCATTAATTTCTCCTATGACTTTTTAATCTCACATCTCAGTCTAGACGGGCTTAAGTAAGACCTATTGGTTGAATAAGCGATATTTGCATTTGTGATTTTTCACTAAACTCTTCTCTTCCGTAACCTTACGAATGCCTACTATGTGAAAAAAGCTCATAGATTCTGTTTATTCTCATGAACTACATCTTGATATTATTATGCTAACCTTACGAATGCCTACTATGTGAAAAAAGCTCATAGATTCTGTTTATTCTCATGAACTACATCTTGATATTAATATACTAAAACTGATGGTGAATGGAAGTGGGGATACTTATCTCCTCATGTTTACGGAAAGGAACAGGTTTCATAGAAGATTGTTTGCATCTCCATTTCTTGTAGAAATATTCACTCAAGAACTCTTTTAATGTTACGCTTTATTTGTTTCTTTGCCTGCCTTAGTTTATATACCCTAAAAAAATGGGATTAGGGCCCTTCACTAACATCTTTTTTTTGTTAAGACACTAATATCTTCTTTTGATGACAGAATATAAAAGATAACCCTCCTTGCAATACATTATTCATTGGCAACCTTGGAGAAAATATTAATGAGGATGAGTTGAGGGGCTTATTCAGCGTGTAAGTACTTTACATGCCCTTCTGGGATCTTTGAGATCTTTCTTCTGTTAATAGTTATGATGACATTTAGTGTTTTATCCAATGAAATAACGTACAGACAACTGGGATTTAAGCAGATGAAGGTTCTAAGACAGGAAAGGCATACTGTTTGTTTCATCGAGTTTGAAGTAAGTGCATCACGTTCATGAGTTGTTACCTGTGTGAACTTACATGGTGAAAATGGGCTCACAAGTTTTGTTTGATAAGTTGGTCACAATTTCTTTGCTGTTATATTTTTCTTGCGGAATGTTGTATTCAATTGTGCAGGACGTGAATGCTGCAACAAACGTGCATCATACTTTGCAGGGTGCAGTCATCCCCAGTTCCGGTTCTGTGGGGATGCGAATTCAGTATCCTTCCATCTTTATTAATATATTTCTCTGTTATGAAATGTTTACTACACGATGAAAATTAATCGAGTTAATTTATAAAGCTAAGCATGTGATTCCTTTCTAGGGTTGCCTTTGAAGGCACTGACATTCTGCTTAACATGATGGGGTGCTTAAAAATCATGGAATTGAGATGTTTTACCAAGAAGGAGGAAAGGATTTGAGATAGAGTCTCATAGTTTACATGAGGCTTCTATCATTTTATTGTTGATGTTAGTATGTGTTCATAGTTGGAAAACCTTAACGCATATTTAGGTATTCGAAGAATCCCTTTGGGAAAAGGAAGGATGGAATCTATTCTGCCGTAGCCCCTGGTGCAAATGGAAACCCAACTACTATGACCTTCCAGTAACGTGAAGGGGATGTACTCTGTTCTCTCTGTGCTTCATCCGGGAAACACCAAAAGGCTAAATATAGGATGCATCTTGCAGCTTTGCATGCATCCGCTTCATTCAAAGCCATGAGTTTTCGCATCTCCAATCGCATGGATGAGTGCACCCATTTGGATCATTGAACATGCTGTCATTGCCATGTCATTCTAGCTAGACATGCATTTGCCAGCGGTTTGTGCTTCAAGGCCCGGAGGAGCCTCTTATTTGATTGTCATATGTAGAAATGTTGCATCAAATCTTCACTTATGTTCCATTTGCTTACGTCACCAACTCATATACAGGCTGTTAATGGTAGTGGGGCTTGTTGAGACTGGTAGTCATGATCCCCATTAGGGTACTATGTTCAGCATGTGGGAGTATTTTTCGGAGTCATGGCACGGTTGCTAAACCTGGGCATGTCATTTCATGTATGCAATTTTTTTGGCAATCCGAATGAGCAGCAGGCTGAAACAGAGTATCATATTCTTAACATCATTAGTCAGCATGGACCATACCATGGCCATTCCACATTTTGTCATATAACCACCACGAATTACACACTCTCACCTGGCAGAAGCGGGATGGTAATACTGCTTTGCCGGTCAGGATCATCAACGGCATGATTTTGGAAGCATATCAGATATCGTGAGCTGGTGTGATTTGTATACAGGGTCTTTGGCTCGAAGCAAAAGCAAAAAAGGAAGACGCGTGCCATCGACCGAGGTTTTCTGGTTTTCTTTTTCTTAAAGGCAAGGCTTATGGGGCATTCTCTCTGGCACTCCTGCACTGGTTAGGCAAGAGAGCTGCTGCTCCATTATATTGAGTTTTGACAATTGGATTGTTGGGGGGGGGGGGGGGGGGGGGGGGGGGGGGGAAGGTAATGACATTTTTTTTTCGTAGCTGTGTGAGAACCTGTCTGGTTTGTGATTTTTTTTTCGTATCTATCTACCCAGTGATGGGATGGAGCAAGCTTTTTGATCATATTTTCTTGCTTGTGAGCATATATATGTTTTCACACACAGCTGGTACGCAGACAGAGGTTGACATTTTCTTGCTAATGGCGGTCAGGTAATGTGTGGGCTAGTGATGTAATTGGTGGGGAGAATGGTATGGATTTCTTTTATTACATGTGATCTGGATGAGTTTTCCGCAGGGGTACTGGGCCAGGGGTCCAATGCAATGGCGTGATTGTGTGCGGCGTTAGGTAAAAAATTCTACGGACAATATCTGAGATGCGAGATTCTCCTATGATTCCGGTCGAAGTCTAGTAATATTATTGTACGAAGAGACGAGAAAAACTTATATAATAAACCATAGTTGTTAAAGCGCGTTTTTAATACGTAGGTATTAATGTTAATCTCTTTTAGAAGATGTGTCCCATAAATCCATTTCTAATATTAGTCTCGATAACAGCACAAGATTTGATCAAAAATAAAAGAAATCAAAATCTACGTATATTTGAAAAGCTTTGGTTGCTTTGCGCATCGCGCTTAAAGCCCGGATACGCCTCGCTGCGCACGCTTTTGACAACACCATAATAAACTACTCTGACTACTACTAATACACCTGACCCACATACTTATTAATTTTATTTGGCATCATCACCCCCTCAGATGGGATCTATGTTTAGGATTTGGAGCAAAAGCTTTTGGAGAGTCTCATTCCCTTTGCCCCACCCACTTTTATATGGCGGAATGATGTCGGAGAAGGCTGGGCGAGTCGGTGGATATACCCTTGGAAGTGGTGGCGGAGACCTCGTCTGCCTGTACCGGTCAGTTACCATAACAATTTCCCTGATAGGATTGACCGACTGGTGGGAAGGTGGCGATATGCTTGGGGACGGAGGCGGCGGCCGCGGCGTTGCGGAAGGGTGGGAATCCCCGAGCAATGGCGAACCGGATCTCACAGGACTAATTGGTGGCGATGTACTCGGGGGTGGAGGTGGTGGTCGTGGCGTTGCAGAAGCACGGGAATTGTGGGGCTTTTCATGTACATTCACTGCAAAAAAAGGAAAGAAAAAGGATAAAGCATCATAACATGGATAGGAACGCTAGTAAAATCTCATGGTCAGATTGCATCATTTGTGAGTTTAGTAACTTACCTGGAGGAAGAAGAAGAAGAAGAGGTCTCGCTAGAGCTGAAATGGGTGGGAAGAAGATCAGCAGGGAGAGTAAAGTCATAAGAATGATGGTGAAATCACGAGGACGAACGACTGAAGTACTCGTCATCCTCATGATTGGGATTAATGGATGGCAGATTTGTTTGTGATGCCCTCCCCATTGGTCCCATGTTTATATATAGACGACCCCAGAAAGCATGCAAAGTTATATATTTGTTGGCAGGTGGAAACGTCAAACCCCTTATCTTCTAATCAACCCCCCCCCCCCCCCCCCAAAGAGCAACATAAACAAAACATGGGATTTCCCGGAAACTTCACCTCGTTCCTGAGCGCATGATGAAGGGG
The DNA here is from genome assembly GCA_029817715.1 of Melastoma dodecandrum. Taxonomy (NCBI): domain Eukaryota; kingdom Viridiplantae; phylum Streptophyta; class Magnoliopsida; order Myrtales; family Melastomataceae; genus Melastoma; species Melastoma dodecandrum. The sequence continues at coordinate 129,080 of JARUPY010000094.1, forward strand.
TCAGAAGAGATGAGCTTGCATTTTGCACTGAGATTCCTTCATTTTGGTCACCGACTCTACGCTTTCACTTCCGACAGTCAGCATCCTCTTGGAATTCAAAAGTGATGTATTTGCACATATTTAGTCTAAATTTACCAATCATTGGACGTGTCCACACCACTGTTACACCCTCCCTCCCTGTTCTAGAATATACATTTCTCTTCGATAGTACGATTTGCCCCACTCTTCTTCTTCTTCTTTAAAATAATCTTTCTTTTTTATTAGGATTTGCTCACTTCATATTTGAGGTTTTAGATGAATGATTGGGTGTTTCACGTGGATCTACCAGACCCACCTACTTTTCAATGCTTTGCCCTCGTGACACATTATTTGGTGTTTAATTTCTGCCAACAGCACACTTTTAAGTTTTTTTTTTTTTTTATAATCACTCAAGAGATCGATTTCCCATTAGTTAGTGATGTCCATGAAAATATATACTATCGAAAATGTATATGAAATAATGGATGATTCTTACTACTACTACTACTACTACGCTCCATCCCTAACTTTTAAATTATCAAATAAAGTAGACAAGCATCAAAGGAATTAATTACTTCTGATCAATACAAAACGAATAACACATGAAAAACCCCAAGAAAAAACTCCTGGAAAGCTTAAAACTAACACTTATGTATCAATGTGTAGTCGGTTTATCGCAGTGGGGGCCGTTGGGAATCGACGGAGGACCCCTCATCCCAGGCTTCAACACTCTGGAGCATTTCATCGGTGCCGAAATGGAGTCTTCACCGAAGAGGGTCTTCCACCGTGAATCTTGATGAAATCCAACAGGGGTTTTCCGGTTCCCTGGGGCTTTCTCTTCTCTAGCACTCGAACACAAGACTAGGCAAGAAGAGCTGCTAGAGACACTTTGGTTTTTTCAAATTTTTTTAAGATGTCCATATTCTGTCTATCAGTCAGTGTTGGGATATGGAGCAAGCCTTTTGGAAATACCTTGTTGTATTTGAGCATATTTTTCAGCATATATTCAGCTTTGTCTGCAGAGATAGATGAGACGGGATGGGATGGGAGAATGGAATGGATTTTATTACATGGCCATGGATGAGTTATCCACACGTCACACGAATGTTGGTCGTATTGTCCAACGCGGTGTCGTTTTTTCGTGCTGCATCTATTGCAAAATCTAAAAGACTATATCTAAAATGAAAGATTTTCTTAGGATTATGGTCGAAGTCTAGTAATATTATAGTACGAAGAGTGAGAGACAAGTGACACTTAATTGATAAACAGTGACATAACCACACTTCGCATAAAATGATTAACTACAACTAATACACACCTGACCCCACCCCTTTATTAATTTTTGTCACCATCACGGATGAGATCTAAGTTAAGGATTTGGAGCAATCAAGCTTCGGAGAGTCGCACAATCCTTCCTTTGCCCCCTTTATGTGGGGTAGTAATGTGGAGGCGGCGGTCCTTAAACGGTGTCGGGGGAGATCGAGTGAGTCGGCCAGCTATACCTTTGATGAAGTCGGTGGAGGCCTTGTTAGCCCGGTACATGTCGCTAATCATGACTATCTGTTGAATAAGTTTTGATGAATCTTGATCTTATGTGAAATAGAAGTCAAACATCTACCCTATAGAAGCTACTCATGTTGATAACTTTATGTAAGAAATATTTTAGTAATTAAATGATTGTTTAATTACGAAATAAAAAGGAATTGATCAAGATATTAATCTGATTGAAATCCTGGATTACGTTCTTAAATAATCATAATAAGAATTATATTTTTTATATGGAAGGAAATATATCACCTATTTATGGTAATGTTATGCAAAGTTGTCTCTAACCTTCCGTGGAAACCTTCTGGAGGCTGGCGTGACCAACGTACAGTGGGCCGAAGAGAAGGGCAGATATCTTAGGAGCACGGAAGGTGAGGAACTAACTAGCTTATGTGGTGTAACGTTCTGTGTGTACAGAAACATAGGACATAAGCTGTTGTCTACTTGCATGGGGCTTGATGCTTGCTGCTTGCTTGAGTTGGGCTTGCTATGTGTTTGCGTGGGGTTCGCCACGTAGTTGCTATCTCGAGAAGGTCGCGCAGGTCATGTGAAGTCGCCGGATGGAAAATCCATCATTGGACAGGGGTCGTTGTCTATTTGCGTAGGGTTCGCTACGTGCTTGAGTGGGGTACGCGACGAAGTCGTTTTCCCGAGGGGATTGCGCTTGGTTACATTTGTTAGTCATGTTAACATGTACACCGAGTCACTGTGGTACAGAACCTTTCGGTTTGTGCTGTGAAACTCAGTCACCTATGGTGCGGAACCTTCTGTCTGTGCTGTCGAGGGTTGACATATTTGGTACAAAACCTTCTAGTCTGTGTTGTGCAACGAGTCACCTTTGGTGTAGAACCATCTAATATATGCTGTAGAAAGTCGATGTCATATCACATTTTATAATCGCTACTACGTTATCTATCACCTTCTGTAATCTCTACTACGTTACGTCTGAGTGATAACCATCCAAATTCTGGGTGAAGAGTGGATGTAGACAAGTTGTCAAACTATTATAAAAGTCTTGCGTCCATCAAACAAATCGCAATCATATTCGGTTGTCTTACAAAAACCTGTCTCTATGGTTCTGTTTTACAGAAGCTTTCTTTCGCTGTGGGGTTTATCGAAAAGGAGTTAAAAATCCTTAATTAGACTTTAACACTAATTCACCCCTCTTAGTGTAACATTATCTTTCCGTCAGGATTGACCGCTTGGCGGGAAGGCGGGGATACACTTGGGGCCGGAGGCGGCGGTCGTTTGGTTGCGGAATAAGGGGAGTCGCCGAGCGAAGTCAAGCCGTGTCTCACCGGGCTGATTGGCGGGGATACTTTTGGGGGCGGGGATACTAGAGCATTATCGGCGATTCAACTGTGTCTGTCCAACGAGGTTCTGACAAACGTGCTCAAGGAGACGACAGCGGCCGGGCTTTGGAGTAGGCTGGAGAGTCTGTACATGACGAGGACTCTAAGCAACAAATTTCTTCTCAGACAAAGGTTCTTCATGCTCAAAATGACGGAAGGTATGTCTGTTAAATCCTACCTGGATAATTGGTTGTCTACATTTTTGGATTTGGAGATGATCGGCGATAAGATCGATGAGGAGATCCAGGCGATGTTGCTATTATGTTCACTGCCCGCTTCATACTAGAGCTTCAGGGAGACGTTCTTGTATGGGAGAAGTGTTCTCACAGTTGACGAGGTACGGTCTACCCTTTTATCAAAAGATTTGATTGATAAAGAGTTAACGGGTGAAGTAGGGCGACCGATGATGGAGGCATTAACAGTAAGCAGGACAAGATCCAGAGGTAGCAGCGGGGTAAGATGCTTCCATTGTGGTAAGAAGGGACACATAAAGAAAAACTGCAGGACGCTGACAGGGAAGGATGGAGGATTGCAAGAGTCAGCGACGGTTGTTGTGTATACCAGCGACAGTGATGCCAGAGACAGAGATGTACTCATGGTTAGCGAGGAGCAGGCTCTTGAAATCGAGTCGGAGAGACCATCAGACGAGGATTGGATCTCCTCAAGGATTACTTTTCACATGAGTCCTCATAGGGCGATGTTCATCGCATACTGTTCCACTGCTGGTGGAGAGGTACGCTTGGGCAATAGTCACAAGTGTAAAGTTGCAGGTGTGGGAACGGTTCGGCTCAGAATGAAGGATGGAGCTGTGAGAGAGTTGACAGGTGTCCGACATGTGCCTAACATCACGAGAAATATTATTTCCGTGAGTGTTTTAGAAGCCAAAGGGTACAAATTTTCTACTTCAGGTGGAGTCCTCAATGTTCGCCGAGGAAGGCGGTTGTGAATGACTGGGAGTCGATTGAAAAGCTTGTATATTATGAGAGGTGCCATTGTTATTACCACTGTTGGGTCTTCTGGAAGGCGTCATGAACCTTTCAAGAGGAGTAATCAGTCATCGGAAAAACGGGGTAATAGGTCGCGAGCGTGGAGAAGCAAGAAGATGTGGGTAGTCAAGTCCGTCGTGGATGGGCTTAGATGTTCCGTTGACTAGGCTCGTTGGAGCCTGGAGGAGAAGAAGGGAGATATTCACAGTGAGTCTCAGGGAGACTGGTACATGGAGTGACAATTCCTCAAACGTTCTATGGACTTCGACACAAGGTGGAATTTGTGGCCCGAAGTCAGATATATTGCGATTTGGAGTATATTAGATTCGCTCGGGAAATATATGAGAATATATCTCTTGGGGGAGATATATTGAATGATATTTGATTATATCACGAATATATTTACCTGCCAGATTTCCGATATATGTAGGGGCATCTATTCTATATATAGGTGTCAGTATACGAAGCGAATGAAAAATAGAAGAGAGGGCAAATCCTGATAGCATAAAAGAGGGATACACGAGTGCAAAGAGTGCGGCGGTAAACAAAGGGTGTGTGTTGGGGAAACACGGGAAATACTACGAGGTTGTTTAGAGAAGGTTTCAACTTAAGTTTGTACTCCATTGAATATACGGAGGGCTTCCGCATGCGCCAACATCCACATGGGCTTTTCATGCACATTCTCTGCAACAAGACAAACCGTAACATAACAACAAAATTTAAACAAGACAAACGAAGAAGGAACACAAAATTCTCCCCGTGTGAGTTTTAACTAAATTACCCGAAGGAAGGAGAAGAGCCCTTGGTTGAGCAGAAATGGGTGGTAAGAAGAAGATGAGTAGGGAGAGCAAGGTGATCGCAACAATGATGGAGGAATCATGAGGATGAACAGCAGAAGTACTAATCCTCATCCTCTTATTAATCACCAGGAAGTCTTACGTGTGACAAATTGATATCCTCCCCTTTGGCCAATGCTTATATATATATATATATATATATATAGCCCACCCCTGGAAATGATTGTTGCATTAAAAAAAATGGAGGCAGGTGAAATGTCAAACCCCCTTTTTCATGAACGAGAGAAACGTTGGGGACGACTTTCTTATTCCATTTCACTTGTTTCGACCTTATCATCTTCTTCTTCACGCGTATTTGCTAGAAATGACTGCGATAATGCTGGTCGATGAGTTCCACACTTTAGTAAAGTAATAGGGCGAGAGGGAGCATGCACTGCATGGATATTTATATTTCTTCTTCTTACAAAGTCTACGTTTTCATCTTGTTGGGTATGAGAATTCCCACTACTAGGGTTGGAATTTTTCATTATTGCATGATAATAATACTTCTTTTAAAAGTATATATGTTTTGATCACTAATATTGATTCTAGGGGCCGTGAGGACCCATAATTTTTTTAATAATATTGTCGTAAGGAAATTGTCTTAAGATTTTAGATCAATAATTGAGTGTTTCGCACGTTTTAAGATTAGATTTTAATAATATTAGGGTTCGTACGTCTTGATGAAATCCGCTAGGGTTCCGCCCTGGTGGATAAATACCAGGCGAGCCCTTCATGGCACGCGCAATATAGGTAGACGCAACTCTCCAGCGTATCAGAAGATATCCCCTCGTCTCCAATGTACCCCCGTCTCCGAAATCAGCGGACTCATGATAACCCATGTGTTTACCCTCGACGAAGAAGTTGTCGCGATCTTTCCTCTGAGTACCTCTACTGAAATCGGATTGAATTCTTTGTAATCAGGCGCGGAAGGACGAGAAAGGCCTGAAGAAACACATGGTTTGTATCTATATATTATCTCTGGTGAGATGGAGATTGTTGATTGCACATCCATCCATTGGATTTATTCACAAACAAAGTAATATCTCAAATAAATACAAAGACCTAAATCCGATCATGAATCTTCGGCCCACTGACATTGGTTGGGCCCATTTGTTCGCAATTGGAAATGGGCCTGGTCCATTCATCACACTTGCTAATTGGGAGAGGCCCAATTTATAAGGACTCTGGCCCATTTCATCCCCACCAGATTGTTCCCTTTCAATTGTTCTCTAAAAGCTATATTTGATACAGCAGTTTCTCAAACACCTTTCATGTGTTCGGCCTGCAAGGAGATCGCCACCGAGAAGCTCCCGTCGTTGGTCGGGCTAGGAAGCAGGAACGATAGCCCCTTGTGGGCTATCCCCCCTTGACCTAGGAATATGGGCCTCCCCTAACCGAAGTCCGCATCGTGGATCGGCAGCCGGATCCAGCTTGTTGTCCTAAGGTTGGAAAATCGGAAGGAGTTCGCTCCCCTGGCGAGCGTGGATAGATCCGGCTGAAGCTCGAGGTAATCGGGCGCCGAGTGGAGGTACTCATCGTCCATCCTGAGCAGCGCGTTGTGAATCCTCCCCGCAACGTACCATGTTGTATTCTATCGTAGATCCCCTCCCATCACGAGGGGCATCGCGGTGAATATTCTATTTTCGAAGTAGCCTTGTTTAGCAACATAAATTTTGAATCATATATCTCGGTGTTATATGCGTATCAATGGACCAGAATGCATGCCCGAAGTACGAGAAGCCCAGTAAAGAGGTTACTGTGGAAACACACCAGGCGAAGGCTTAGTGGCGAAGCAGTTAACAAGGGACGGGGTTATCAGGCGACGGGGTTATCAGGCGACGATGGTCAACGATGTGATCAAGTGACAGTCAACTGGACGAGCGGAAAATTCTGCGGAGAAGGCTATTGGGCGATCCGGTCGATCAGTAGCTATTATGGGAAATTGTTGCCAATATTGTTCAAATTTTTTAATTTAATTATTATTTCAATACCACCTAAAAAAATCGTAACCCACAATCGTGAAGTTTTTGTATTTTGAAACAAAATTTTGTAAACCCAATATCAAATTTAATTAATTTGTGCGCTTTTTAAATTCAACAAAAAAAATCGAAATTGCTTGATAACGAAAAGTTAAACCCTAATTTATGGGTTATCGGGTCATAATTATCAAAATTCCCAAATTTCACGTATTTTTTTTAGTCATAAAAAATCTCACCAATTGTAGGACAAACCCTAAAATTGAAGCAATTAGTCGTCCTTCCGATGTCCAATATTATGACAATTCATATCATAACCCAAATAAAACTGGGGTCGTACGTGGTCGTGAAACCCTAAGATCATTCATATCAATCCGTCATGGTTTCGATAACCAACGATTCTAACGGGTACGAATATATTGTTATGTGACAGTGTAGTACCCTAAATTGGAAAAAAATAATAAATTGGGGCAATCAATAAATTTGGCAATCGGGCAATTAAAAAAAAGGGAAATCAAAAGTGGAGATTTGGGAAAGAAACGATCGTCTCTGATCCTAGACATTTTTCTTCAGACAATCTCCAATTAGATAATCATACAATCACACGTAAAAAAAAAATCAGGATCTCTGAAATTTCTCCTTCTTAGGCAAATCCTCCCCATCCCCTTTTAGACAATTATCAGAGAATCGGACGTCCCTCTCCTTGGAGACGCTCCACCCCCTCTGGGAATCAGAGGCCAACTCCTCCTCCCTATACTTCAATGCCGGAGGCCAACTCCTCCTCCCTACCCATCTCCCAACGTCAGCCGTCTTATTCCAGCCAATACTCTCCTCTCCAGGCATCCTCCTGTCAAAGCCACGATCCAAGTATGGACAAGAACTGGCTCAAAGGAAGCCCCCTAAAGGATTCCCGATGTCCTTTCTCACCGGGCAATCCCGGAGCGAGGCAACCCCACGGTGAGTTTTCAGTCTCACTCGTGCAACTCAATAAATGAACACCCATGATGTCCGTTACACTAACCGTATTCTGTCTACTCATGTTTTGGTGTTAATTTCATGAACACACTGTTATTCGCGAGTTCGGGATGGTTGGAGGCTGGAAATCGCGAAGCATGATGTTGCAGTTCACTTCTGCAGGCGCTGCTCTTCCGTTCAGCAACGGAATCGAGCTTAATTAGGTCTATCCTCTTCCTCTCTCTCTCCTGGTCGTGTGGATAACTTATTCATTTAAATCGAGCATGTGTAGCCTGAGTTCTGGCCGATTCTTTAGATGGACGCATGTTGAAGTTTGCGAAGCCCGTCGCTGCTGTCATTACTTTATATTTTATGCATAACTTTTCTCTCAGTACATGGATTGCGCTGATTTTAGACTTTTTGGATTCCTTTCTTAATGAGAAATAATTTTCATGTTGATCACTTTCCCAAAAAAATATGTTTATCCAACGTTTTTTTATCCTTGAACGTCAACGAATAAAACTGACCTGTTTCGTGCATCCACGAGGCAGCAGCCGCACTCCCTTGGACATAACTTTGTCTGTACAGCTTGGATCTGCATGAAATTACTTGCTATCACTTTCCACTTAAGTTATCTAAAACTTTTATGTTTTGAAATTTTTCAGTCGAGGTTTCTTCGGTTGGGTTTCGTCCATTGAAATTTGGACTGTGAGTTAGCCTCGGTCTGCACACGAGCAGGAAGGCTGATTCGGTTTTCTTGACACAACTTTAACACCAAGTCTCTATTTCACCTGAAATTTATTGCATTAGATACCTATTTTATTTATTTAAATCTTTCATGTTTTGAAAATTTTCATTAAAGTAACAAAATCTGGTCAAATCATTAGCAGAGTGCAGCAGAAACAAAAACGTCGTTTCACCTTGCATCAGACAAATACTACTGAAATAAAATTATTTATTTTTCAAACCACACACTAGAATTTTATGAAATTAGTGTTTCCATAACCATATTTCAGTTTTATACAACTTTCCTCTTTTGAGTTTTCACATTCGATGCTATCTGGTTGGTCTAAAAATTTAGAGAAGACAAAGCCCTCCCTTGACTCTTGCCTTCCAGCGGCAGGATGAGTAGTCTATGCACCAGAAGGCATAACTTGCTCATATAAAATCAGCATGAACTAAAATTGGAATATAAAGTTAGAAAATTCAATCCTTCACAACTTTCATGTTTTATATTTCTCATTTTGAGCAACTTAAGCACACGGTCAAACTCACCCCTCTAAGCTGTCCGACTGGAACATGTCCAGTTTGAACAGCCTTACTCTTTGCTTTACTGGCAGAACAGCATATGTTATTTTTTCCTAAATTTTGATGTGATGGATTATATTTAAGTTTTTTAGCTTTTGATAAAATTTTACAAATTTTGAAGAAGTTTACGGCAAGTTATGGATTTTTTTTTAACCATCGTCCATTTGTCACAATTTGAGTAAACGTTCTAAGATTATCCAAACTTTTCTTTGCCTCGTGGAATAGGATCTCACCATTAGCTTTTTTCGTCAAATTTGACAAACATGCTTGTCGTTAATCTCTTTACTTATATGAATGCTTAGCTTCTTATTCTTTCGACGGCGTAACTACTTATGTTTGTCTCTTTGGTCATATGTTTCGAACATTCTACTTTCGATATTCCTTCACTCTCGTAGGATTCATAACATGTATGAATCAACGGACCGGACATGGAACTTCTCTAGCTATTTATTTGGGGTTTTCTCGAAAGATCACAAGTTGACTCGATTCCTCACCCTCAAACGGTAAGTCATACCTTACTTATCCAATTCGATTGAATTTCGTTCAAATTTAATCGATACTAAGGCTTTGTACATCGCTCTCCTTTCCTTTGTTTTGCATGTAAAACAACGAGGAATTCATCACCAAGGGACATCCATTTTTCGACGTCACTGAAGATCAATATCAACGGCCACACAACGCCCTGTTATCTTTCGACATCATGGAAGATTGACATCAACGGGCCACACAACGCCCGTAAGTCTCACTCCGACTTACAATAGTTAATTTTAATTGTTTCAAATATTCAATTACAATTTTCTGACCATCGCATTCTGGTGATTTGCATGAAAATCAATCGAGCTTCACGGGAGTTTGACAAAACGAATTTCGAAAACTGGAGGCGCGCGAGGAAACCCATGGTGGAACCACATCTCGAAAGCGGCCTCAACTGACGAGCCTGACCGATGTAAAGCCATCTCGGCGGGCCTCAGGTACATGAGAGAGGTGCGGGCCTCCTGTTTTTCATTATTTCAACATGTAACGGGCCGGGCCTAAGTGCATAGGCCCACGGTCACCATCCTTACCCGCCCCCTTTGATCTAAATAATTGTTTGTGCTTGGCCGCATGCCTTGAATTCATAAGCTTATCGTCGCATGCTGTTTGCCAAACACATGAGTTCGGGCTCAAAAAGCCCGAATCGGGTCCAACGCCTGTAAAACATTGACATGAATCTGGAGTCATGTCCAGATCGGGTCCAACACCCATTAAACAACAGCAAATCTTTTGGAGCAAACGCCACCTCCTTTTTCGCATGTTAGAATGTAAGAGTTAGTAAATAGAAATCCCCGAATCCTACTCTGGTTTTCCAAATTAAACCAGCTTTTAAAAATAAGTCGGTGGCGACTCCGTATAGTTTACCTAGGTTAAACAACAACCTTTTTACGGAGCCATTTTGGATGAGGAACGGACGACACGAGCCGCTCCCGATTTCTCCCAAAAGTTCCTTCTTCGGATCATGCTCCGCCTTTCGCCTGTAGCCTCTTAGGAAAACAGGGACGGTCGGCGAGGGCCCGAGCAGGCCCAGTTAGGAACCTAGGGAGGGATCGCCCAATTCCCTTCCGCAGCGTCCGACGCTCGAGTCGTGACGTCGACCGGTTGAGACTTAGGGAGCGGGCCCGGATTCTCGGGTCGTTCAAGCCGCCACTGCACGTGCTAGGCCGGAAGGCGCACGTACAGACAGGAAAGAAAGGTGGAAAGTTGGAGTAACAACATAGAAGAAGTGGGAAAAGGACTTTCATTGCTAAAAAAATAACAGTTACAATAGTTAGTTACATAGCTAACTATATACATAATCTGTAAAGCTGTAGAAAAGTTGTTGAATTCTGTTAGATCTTCTTCCTCATCCCTCCTTTGTACTTGCTTGGGCTCTTCGAGCTTTGACAGAGAATTGAATAAGAGATCGGTTGTGATTCATTTCCCAGCAATCCTTCTCTTGTTCCTTGTATTTCTCCGATTCTTGTAATCCCAGAAGAACGTTTCAATTGGTATCAGTTGTCCGATCCTGGCCGCAACACTCTATGGTTGCTACTAAGACGCAATCAGTGATGGACGAATTTCCGAAAGCTATGAAGGAATCTTGGTTTGATTTTCTCACCCAACAACAACAACAATTTGAATTTTGAGAGGAAATGCACGCACAGCGGGAGATGATGGTGCAAATGAGTACTCGAATGAGAGATTTGGAAGAGACACAGGAGGCTTCTCCTCGGGAATAGAGAGGAGTACACGGCGGTGGAGCACATCATCAGGAAGTCCTCAGTCTAATTTCACTCGTTTTTCAAATATTGACTTTCCTAGATTTAAGGGTGACGAAGTCCAAGGTTGGATTTACAAATGTGATTAATTTTTCGAGGTAGATGGTACTCTAGATAATATCAAAGTCAAATTAGTTTCTGTACACTTGGAGGGTAAAGCTTCAGTATGGCATCAGTCTTTGATGGAAAATAGAACAAGTGAGATCTGGCCTAGCAGGGAGGAGTACAAATCGATGATTTTAGCACGATTTGGTGGCTACTCGTATGATGATCCTATAGCGGAGTTGATGAGTTTTAAGCAAGGCGATACAGGGAGAGTGGAGGAGTATCCAGAGAGATTTGATGCCTTATTGGTGAGAACTGATTTGTCTGAGAAACAAGACCTGAGTTGTTTCATGAGTGGTTTACAACCGGATGTATGGACTGTCGTTCGAATGTTTTCGACCTCAGAGTTTAATTGATTCATATACATTGGCGAGGCTACAGGAAAACATGTTATCTTCTATTCACAGGAGGACAAAACCAATACTAGACAGACCAATGATGAAACCTTTTGTGCCACCTCAATCTCAGACAACTACTGTGCCTAAAACATTAGCTAGAATGTTAACTCCTGAATTCATTGCGGATAGGAGAGCAAAGAACTTGGGTTTTTTTTGTCCACAAATGTAAAGCACAACTGCACCGTATTAAAGTTTTTACAGAGGAAAGTGCGGAGGAAGATGATCAAAGTGTTGTAGATAATCTGAGGGAAGAAGAGGAATATCCACCTTTGATTTCTTTGAATGCGATTACTGGGAATGCAGCTTATCAAACAATGAAAGTGACTGGGAAGGTTAAAGGTAGCAAGATCAATATTCTAATTGATTCGGGTAGTACCAACAATTTTCTGGATAAGAATACAGCCAAGAAATTGGGATGTCAGATAACAACAAGTTGTCCAGTTGTTGTTCTTGTCTGTGGCAAAAATGGGGGAAGAAACAATATATAGCATATTTGTGTGTAAAAGGATTCCAATGGAGGTTACAAAGGGAGAATTTTACCACAGATATTATGTAGTTCCATTAGGGACTTGTGATATGGTTTTGGGTATCAAATGGTTGTCTTCTCTTGGACCTGTTCTTTGGGATTTCAAATAGTTGCGCATGGAATTTCAGTATACAAGGAAGAAACATGGGCTGCGAGGAGGAAAAACAGGAACCATAAGTTGGATGAATGAGAAAGAGCTGAAGGGAATAGCTTGTAAAGGGCAATATTATGCTCAATTGTTTGCGATTTCTGTTCAACAAGTTACAGAAGTGAGCAAACAAGATAAAGTTCTTGTGTATCCCGAGCTACAACATCTTTTACAAGAATTTGAAGACATCTTTAAAGAACCAACTACTTTGCCACACCCACAAAATTCATGATCATCAGATTCATCTGAAGGAAGGGACCTTCGCCCATTAATGTTCGGACCTTATAGATACCCCGGTTTATTCAAAACGATGCTATTGAGAATATGGTGAAGGAAATGCTCGAAGCAGGTGTTATCAGACCAAGCCAAAGTCCCCTTTTCATCTCCTATAGTAATGTAAAGACGAAAGATGGGTCATGGAGATTATGTATCGAATATCGGAGAGTTAAACAAGAGCATAGTAAAGGATTAAATTTCCTATGCCGATCATTGAGGAATTGCTTGATGAACTTCACGGAGCAGTTATATTTCTCTAAGATTGATAATGCGTTTCTGGATATTGGCAAATCAGAATGGTGCCAAGAGATATACCAAAGACTGCATTTCGTACTCATGAAGGTCATTATGAGTTTCTTGGTGATGCCATTTGGCTTAAACTAATCCTCCATCTACATTTCAACATCTTATGAATTCATATTCTCATGCTGCATCAAGGAAATTTCGTTTTAGTGGTTTTTTTGATGATATACTGATTTACAGCAAGAATTTGGCTGATCATTTGCATCATGTCAGAATTGTGTTTGGGATTCTAGCGGCAACACACGTTATATGCTAAGATGTCTAAGAAGGGCAAGGAGAATGTTGCAGCAGATGCACTTTCCAGGGTGCAAGGATCATAAATAATGTCTTTTAATTTTGTCCCGAGAGTAATACAGATCTTAAACAACAGATATAACAGAGTTTGGCAAACTGATGCAAGTCTAAAGGCTCTTATTGAACAATTATAGAATGGAGTTCTTAAGACACATTATTCTTGAAGTCAAGGGGATTGAGAAGAAAAAGCAAGCTGGTTGTTGGCTGTAATGACTAGTTGACGACAGAAGATTATTTCCTATTTGCATGATACACCTGCAGGGGGTCATTAAGGCATGCAAGCAACTGTGAAAAGGATTATTGCACTGTTTTATTGGAAGAAGCTTAAAAAGGGATGTCAGGAATTATATCCGAAGTTGTAGTGTTTGTCAGCAATGCAAAACCACTGTTACAGAGGAAAGGCTGGTTTATTGCAACCATTACCTATTCCAGAGACCATTTGGACAGACATTGCAATGGATTTCATTGAAGGATTACCTAAAATCAAGAGGAAAAAGATACTATAATGGTCAGTGGATAGATTGAGCAAGTATGCACATTTTATCATGTTAAGTCATCCTTTTACTGCTGTCACTATGGCTCAACTCTTCTTGGATCAGATTTTTAGACTCCATGGTATGCCGAAGATAATAATCTCTGATAGAGATCATATCTTTGTCAGTACTTTCTGGAAGGAACTTTTTAGATTACAACAAGTTGATCTTTTGATATCCTCAAGTTACCATCCTCAAACAGATGGTCAAACCGAGGTGGTAAATAAACGTCTTGAGACTTACTCGAGATGTATGACATGTGAGAGACCAAAGGAATGGGCCAATTGGATTCCTCTAGCAGTGTGGTGGTATAATACCACATTTCATACAACTATCCAGAAGACACCATATGAATCTGTGTATGGTCAGCCTCCTTCGGTTCATTTGCCTTATGTTATGGGTGATAACAAAGTGGATGCAGTTGATAGAAGTTTGTGGGCTAGAGAAGACGGTCTTAAAATGCTCAAATTCCATTTAAAAAGAGCACAAGATAGAATGAAGAGTCAGGCTGACAAGAGTAGAATAGACAAAGAATTTCAGGTGGGTGATTTTGTGTATGTCAAGTTACAGCCATACAGACAGAAGACAATGGCCTACAGATCTTCAGCTAAATTGGCCCCAAGATATTTTGGACCTTTTAAGGTGATTGCTAGAATTGGCAATGTAGCATATAAGTTGCAGCTACCAACGGATGTGAAGATACATTCTGTTTTTCAGGTATCTTTGCTCCGGAAACATGAAGGAGAATTGCCTATTACTTGTTATGTACCTGAGGTAGATGGTCAACAACAATTGACAGCCGAACCTACAAGGTTTTGGATAGGAAATTGGAGAAAGAAGGAGATGTAGGAGTTGGTGTATGTTTTGGTGCAAATGGACCAAT
>JARUPY010000384.1:0-122401 GCA_029817715.1 Melastoma dodecandrum
TGTTTTCAATCTGGGTTTCTGACGATTACAAGCAATAATTGCAGAGGGGAGCTCTCTCTGCCCAAAATAAGAGGATGAAAGCTGAAGTAATAATTCATGGTCACCCAACAACCAATGTTAATCCACTGGAGACAGTGTAAAAGGTTTCACACCTACCCCCACGTCCAAATCAAAAATAGCAGCAATGCAAATAATTTCTCTGTATGTAGAAGAAGTGATCAATGGTTTCTCTATATCCACTCGAGAGCCAGTGTAATTGACAAAATAAAAAAAGAAACCACCTGAAAATCGTGATCTATGAGCGGCTCATACAGTTGATCGTGGGCCGCGCCTCATCTTATTGCAGGAAGAAGGTTGTCATCGTCGTAAGCAATCACTCCATGTAAAACAAGAGCCTAGCAAACTGAGATGTACAAATCAGCTCCACCTCTAGATATTAATCCCACAATCCCAATTTTCAATCTTTCTCATACTTCCACATATGGCACAAGAATGAACCCTGTTTGATGTCCAGGGACTGTCCACTTCAATTTCCACATGTCGGTCGGAGACTGTATATGTACAACGGTTGATCTGCTAATATCCGTAAGCTTTCCACCAACTTCAGTCAGAGGTAACTGGAATTGTCATCCCGCTTGATTGCCCTCCCTCAACAAAGAGGGCACGGATGTTCCAACATAATCAGACAACACCGGTTTCTCATTTATTCGATAGATACGGGTTTCACAATCACCCCATCCTTCCCTACCCTCATTCAATTCTCCCTTGGTCCATCTTGTCGGTGTTTCGGGTGAGTGCTACTATCAGTGGTCTCTCATGGTCGTTTGGTAAAACCTAACCGTGTATTTGACCAAACCCGCAATGTCATAACTGTCCACCTCCTGAAACGCCACACATCCATAATTACCCACTCTGTGAATCCCTGTGAAACTACATGCAAACACTCTTCCCTTGAGCTTAAACAGTAGTCACCTCACAACCCAAGATGCAGGAGAAGTCCATCTAGTAACTGCCCTGCTTCACACTGCAGCACCAAACCAGCATTTTTAGCAATTGGAGTTCAAAAAGTACAGAAACAATACATAATTTCCATCAGCTATTCACCACATATTGCATCAGAAAAACCCTAAATCAAGAGGTGCGGGAACGAAATCGGTGTGGCTTAACCCACATCAGTATAATATAAAACAAAGAAGTTTGCCAATGACAAAAACTATTTATTTCTGGAAACACAGTCCCTCCGTGAATCCTACCCCATGAATACAAACTTTTCCCTAGCAATTTTATCAGCCTCTAGTTTAAAGTTTACTTATCCTTCTGAATACTATATCAGACAAAAGTGAAAGAATAAATTGCGTCAAGTCCACAGTTTAATCAAATTTTTTCCAAAAGGGATGAAGTAAGTATAGACCTATTATCATCCACGAGTAAAACCATCACTTTCAGCCCAGGAAAACTGTTCTGAAATCCGATTAGCAGCTGATTGGCCTATAAGGAGGAAAACTTTGTATCGCTTAATTATTTCTGGAATTCCAAGCTTCATCACGATAAAAGTAGCAGTACCTCCTTTGGCCGAGACCTTCACTTTCAATCCATATATGGCCATCCATGAGGTTAACAAACCTAAATGCATCAAATGACAACAGTATAGTACCAGTGATTTAACTTACTCAGCAGTCAGAAGATTAAGCTCTCAAATGGACAAAAAAGAAGGATGCCATGCGTCATGCACATGAACTCACCCACTGCAGGGTCTAGAAAGCCCAATCCAAAGGAGTGTGTTACCTTTTACAAATCGCAAGAACCCAGTCCACTCCCCACCCACCAGTGCTTTTAAGGGTCAAAGATTGATTTTGGGCAAATTTAGTGAATAACTTGGGAATATCTTGAGGGCAGGATTCCTGGGATCCTGAATCTTTCACCTGTAAAACAATGACTTAAAAGAAAAAATCTACCAAGAGGACGGTTCCAAACAACTCCATGACTGAAATTTGAAAAGGCTAGGAAAGAAAAACCAAACCTGCACTCGCAATTAGAAGTTGTTGTCACCAGGTACTGTGAAAAAATTCAGGAACTCCTAGTGTCCCGTAGAAATTTCTGCTTTAGCATCAGAAGCAATTTACCAAAATGCTATCCCTACCTTGGAAAACTTAGACCACCATTACCAACAACATTCAGAATGATTTGCATGAGACGCTTCTCATCGCCAACCCAGCATGCTCTGGTAAAATCCCTCTGTCAAATTCAGTACTACATGCAACTTCTTGACAGATGCCACAGGTTTGATCAGACACATAACCTGTCATTAAATGGTAAAGCAAGGTGCGATAGCGTGTAGTGGGTGTAATCACCAAACAACAATTCTCAAACCAAAGTAGCATCACACCAAGATGAGTCGGGTAATAGAGTGCTTAAGAAAACAGTTCTCTATGCATCCCAGTTACCTCCAATTAAGTACAGAACGGAGATTAAAACTGGCCATTGTCCAAGCTGGAGGCTTCCATCCTCCGAGCCTTGAAAGATCGCAACAACGTCGTTAATAAGAGTAGGCCAAAAGATTCACTCCTCTTCATTATAGTTTCCACCATGAGACTGCCTGCTCCGGTGTCAACTCAGTTTCCTGTAGCAGGGCGGAAAGTGCTATTGTGTGCATTGCATAGGTGTTCTCAATCTCATGGTTCATAACAGCCAAGAGAATTCATTGCGAGCCACGGATGGCGGTTTCGGCATCTCGTCTGGCAAGGTCAAGAGCAACATTCTTGTCTCCATTAGGAAGATCCCTAGCTCGACATAGGGACTCTTCCAGAATCGCAAGCAATGAAGAAAGAGCTACAGCAAACCTGCATCACCAATAACACACTTGCATATGTCAGCATACTAAAAAATATATACATAGGAAATGCTACAACCAATAAAATGAAAACCAATGACTTCCACCGCAACTTGAACAGTAACATTAAGACTAAAATTCCTAATTTTGAGAAGGATATCGAAAGCATGCTGATTAAGCCACCACTTCAGTCATAAGTTCAACGTTCCATGCACGTGCCACTGCCTCGCACTATCTTGAGGGAAGCATCAGAACCATCAGGCATAGCGTTATTGTCGATAAGCTCCGGCCAGTTCATTGATCCGGAAATTCGACAGATGTAAGAGAGGGACACGAATGGCAACCACTTACTCCAGGAATGTATTTCCCAGCAAGAGGCCCTGAGCCTGGCCAACAGGAGAATTAAGTGAAAATCCTTCACGAAGCGCGGCTGGTTCCAAAACACTTGATTGATCACCGGAAGATGGATGGGCACAGTATACACCAAACCGGATTCTGATGACGAAGAGAATAGGAGAGCTGCAGCTCCAATCCAGTTCTCCATGGCATTCCTGGGGGGGGGGGGGGGGGGGGGGGGGGGGGGGAGAGCGGGGCGCACTCTTTCCAGCGCGAGGGGTCCTGCCCAGTCTCCGATCAGGAGTGGGTTTTTCAGTATGGTGTGCCTGTCAAAGGTGCTCCGGATTTCCATGGTGTGTTAGCATCCTGACATGCCCTGCCGGTCTCCTCCTGGGGTAAAGCATAAGCCCCATCTCCCTGTCGAGCTCGGCAGCCTTGTTCTTCAGGATACAAAGCTCCCTCGTCTTTGACGATCAGCAGTGTCGGGGATGATTAGTGCACGAGTCATGAGGGCGGTGATTGCAGGAGACTGCAGCCGTAAACACTACCTTGGCAGTGGTCATGACGGATGGCAAACCGTCCTGGTGTGGGCGGTGAAATGGTCCAAAGGTTTGATGAGGTGGGTGGGCGCCCACAGGGGACGATGAAGGCGCCGAACTGGACGAGGACCCAACGGTAAAGGGAAGACGGCGGACTTCTTGACGAAGTAGATGAGCTCGAGGGGGATGTGAGAAAGTAGGCGAGGGCGATGAAGAAGTCAGAGATGTATTGGTACTATCATGAAGCAGCTCGTCGCAGGCCATTGGGGATCGATACATTTACACTCCATCCCTAACTACAGCAACAATCAACAACAATTCCCGCCCGCCCAATAAGCTCAGCTCCAGAGCCCTCCTAGATCTAGAGATCGGACAGAAGACAAGTGGAGAGTAAACTGAAATTTGACCGAACCCACGGGGGCGGTCATTCCATACTCGGCCGGTTACACAAAGAAGCCAATCGGGGGAAATCAACTTAAACCGCCATGCCTACACTACACAAAGGAAACGCGGTTGAATTTCTTGCTCCCTTCCGCAGGTCGGTTGATCGCTTGGCAAGTGTTGCTCTGGTGGGGATTTCTAACCTGTATTTTTCTTGGTCTTCTTGCCTGTGTTACCCTGCTGAGGTTGCTAAATTTGGAATATTACTCTGCCCATTCATTTTCATGGTTTGCCTTTGTAAATTGTACCAGGTTGTCCATAAAGAAATTATGTGGAGAACACTGGCTCTCCTCTGCATACCGCAACCATGGCTCCGGCTAGCCGTTTAGGGCATTCCTAGGTATCCTCGAACTTCCATGTGCGGGATGAAGATGTACGGCGATAGGGGTCTCCTTGTCTCATGCCTGCCCTTGGAAGGGGGTAATCGGTTGAAGTGCTCCATCATTGAAAAGTATCCAGCAGGTTGGACAACCGATGCAGCTCCTTACGAGCTCTTTCATTTTTTTGGGGGAAACTCGAACAATGTCAGCATTTTTTCAATGAAACCCCATTCCATTTGGTCGAAATCTTTGCTGAGGTCAATCTTGATCGCCATGAATCCTGTCCTGAAAGGGTATGTATTAGTTCCTCTGCGATGATGCCGCTCTACGTCCAGGATAAAACTGCTTTGGTAGGGCTCTACAAGGTCTTTAGTGATTGGCCTTATCCTGTGTACCAGTATCTTCGTTATGATCTTGTAAACTGTGTTGCAAAAGAGAGATGGGTCTCAGTTGCTCAATTGTTTTTGGCTGAGCTGTCTTGGGGATTAAAGAGTCGATCGAGTCCCCTAGTCCTTGGCCGATTCTCTTGTATCTAATGCGCATTGTGCAGATTTAAGAAGAGATATTATGGAAATAGATTGGATGAAGTCCATCCAGTCCAAGAACTTTGTGGGGGTAAAGAGAAGAGGGAAAACTTGATCTCTTCCAAGGTACACATTCTGACCAAAGATGTTTGATGTGACTTGCTGATATTGGGGACGTTAGGAGGTGATCCATTGTCGGTATTGTGGCTGGATGAAGAATTGATGATGTATATCACTAGCTGAAGGCTGATCTCATGGCATCAGCTACTGTTGTCCGTTTTTCCTGCAACTGGCCATCTATCTTGAGCCTTAGTATTCTGCTAGCCCTTCTCCTGGCCATAGTTGCTGCATGGAAAGACCTTATGTTCATTTCCCCACCTATAGTTATGTTTGCTCTTGACCTATTGAGTGGGGTCAGGTCCAGTAGTTCCTCCATCCCGAAGTTGCATCTGGCTGTCTTAAAAATTCTAAGGCAGATGTTCAGCAGTGGGGGATGATCTCCCCTACTAATGGTTAGGCCAGGGGGCATATTTGTAGAGGTGAGAAGATTAACCAAGAATGAACCAGTAGGAGTAATCCGAGATAAGCTTGGGAACTGGTCTTTTGGAACAAAGTGGTCGACGGGCTAGAGGGGATGGCATTGGATCAGGAGAAAGCTTCTGCTACTTTTGGATATCCACCTGACCAAATTATTGATCTTCCTTGTTTAGAATTACTTGGGGATGGTCTCAGTCTGGATTGGATGGGAGGGGGATGGGCACTCTCAAAGCTGCAAATCCCGGCGCACAGTCGACAATCAAACCCGAGAATGACACTGCTGTCGTTGTGTTCAACCACGTGCCCTTGCCCAACTGAAGCCTGACCACATCCACGGGAATAGTAGTCGACTTAAAAAACCAAAAAGAGCAAAAACTAAGAAGAGGACTTGGCGACTACCTTACCTTTTCAATCAGGGGCAGATGAACAAGGTCGCTCGTAAATTTTGATACCACACCTTACCTTTTCACATGACCAGCTGGGTGTCCTGCTAATGTCATCACAGTGCACATGGACGTTGGGATCCTTCGCAATTCCAAGGTGTGAGGCAGTTGCATCAGGAGGAGCGATCACTTGCCAGAATAAGATAAAATAGACGGCCCTTTCTTTGTGCGTAAAAACTAAACACTGGCCGCCTCAATTAATGTCAAGCACATAGCACAAACCTAGACGTCTCGTTTTTGAAAGAACAGTAACCACTCGTAGTAGTAGTACTAGTAATTAAAAAGAAACACGACTAGCAGCTTTCTGAGTAACAGTTAGCCCTTTTCCGGTTATAAGCTCGCTAGCTTAAATACTAACAGAAGTACACGCCATCCGTCTGCCGCACAGCAGCTGGAGCTAATTCCGTTCTTCTAGGCACACCCTGCTTCAATGGATTCTAACAAGTCTTCTAACAAGATAAGCGTCATTGTTAGGCTTAAACAAATAATCAAGAAGTGGAAGAAAGTTGCAAAAGAATCACCTAAAGAGTGTCAATCAGACCAAGTGCATCTACTAGCAACATGTACTAATGTGTAGCCAACTCAACAAGCCAAGGAAGCAAGACGGGTACATAATCCTAGGCTTTTGAAACTAATTGAATTCTAATTCTCTGCTCTGACCTTGCTTTTCATTTGCTTAGTTTTAATATTAAAAACACATTAATCTTATTGCTTGGCTACATAAAAAACGTATGGGTAATATATCTAGCTACGATAAATTGCCTTTGAAAAATATTTTAGAGGTCGGAATTTTTAACATTTTAGGGAGTGATTTTATGGGACCATTCGTTGAGTCGTTTAGAAACCGATATATCCTTGTAGCTGTAGATTACGTGTCTAAATGGGTAGAAGTAGTTGTCATACCTACTAATGATGTAAGTGGAGTTATGAAGATATTCACACGATTCGAAACACCACATGCCATTATTAGTGAAGGAGGTTCACATTTTTACAATGTCAAGTTCAATGCCATTATGAAGAAATATGGTGTGAAGTACAAGGTAGCCTTGGCCTATCATTTTCAGACAAGTGGCCAAGTTAAGATATCGAACAGAAAAATCAAATGAATCCTGAAAAAGACGTTCAGCCCAAATCAGAAGGATTGATCAAGAAAGTTGGATGACACCTTGTGGGCTAATCGGACAACATACAAGACATCGGTTGGGACCGCGCTGTACATATTGGTTTACATGAAAGCTTTCCACTTACCCATTGAACTGGAGCACAAAGCCTTTTGGGTTGCCCAGAAGCTTAATTTGGATCATTATACCACACGTGAATAAAAAATACTTCAATTGGATGAACTTGAAGAATTCCAGCTGGATGAATATAAGAGTTCCAAAATCTATAAAGACAATGACGAAATGACATGACCAACACATTACAAATCAACATTTCAAACCAGGCCAATGCGTCTTGCTTTTTAACTCACGAATAAAATTGTTTCCTCGGAAGTTGAAATCTCGTTGGTCAGGGGCGTTCAAGATTGCCCAAGTCTTCCCATAAGGAACACTTGAATTAGAGAGGTCGAACGATCAAGGCAAGTTTAAAGTGAATGCAAACAGAGTGAAACACTATTTGGAAAAAAGAGTTTAATCAAAGTCAGATGATACTGTTAATGAGCGACTTGTGATTACTCATGAACTTCAAGCCGATGACGTAAAACCAAATGCTCCTTAGGAGACGACCCAAGTTTCTCTTCATTTTTCATTTTCTTAGGTTAATTCCTTTAAAAATTTTATTTCATTTTAATTTATCTAATTTCATGTTTAGGTGCGAAAGAAAGTACCGAAGATCATGTTACATCGAGCAGAAACTTCGTGCATTTGTAATAGATTTTCATGCGACTACACCACGGAGAAACAAAAAGCAGCAGAAACTTTGTGTAGCCGCGACAGGTTTTCGGGCAGCTGCACTAAGCCCCTACTATTTCGAGAATCAGCCGCACCACATGCCCCAGGCTCCGTGCCAAGCCATCCTAGTAAACTCGCTCCTTTCTCGCATGGATTTATGATTGTGGGGTATTTAGTAGACGCTTGAGTAGAATTGTGGTTCTGTTTCCCTATTACCCTCATCCAAACCCATTGCATGGTAGTGAGAAGTTCAATTACAACTCCCGTTTAACAGCGTAATAGGAGATAAACTACCTCACTTGTCAGATAGGAGCTGTCCAAAATTTTCATGAATTAATTATGAGTCGGAACACTTAGTTTCCTGCGAATGTGGAAGTTATGCGGAGCGTAGTGCTTAAACCAGTCAAAATAGCGAATTATATAAAGTCTGCAATATTAGTTATAGTAAGCGTTCACTCATGACACAATATTTGTGCCCCTCCGTGACAGCTCGATAGAGCAGAATCCAATATGTGAGGGAATTTTAATGCCAACACGAACACTTAGTGAATGAAACATCATGAAACATTAAAGTTTCCGAGGTACATCTATTGTATTTAGTGCTTCACCAAACCATTGTGGAACTATTTAATCTTTCCAAGTTTGATCAGGATGCGTTTAACAAGATATACGAGGATTTTTCATAGTAGATGATGTACTCTGATTGTTTGACGAGACCAAAGAGCAACATGAAAGAAGTCACGAAAGAATGAATCCATAGCATTACATGACAGGATCTCACCATCGAAAGCCAAAATGTCGAGGGGGGCCGATTTGGTCTCCCCCCCGGCGGCGACTTATTCCAGGGACAATAACACTAGCAATTTGATGACAAAGAAAGACGAGCAATAGTGATTGAATATTTATATGGAAAAAATCATTAACCCAAATGTTTGCATAGAACGTTTAAAAGATGCCTCACAGTGGCTTGTAGTTCCCATCTTTAGTGAGTTTGAGTTATGCAGGGAAGTGCTGGGGGGGTACAATTGAATAATACAGAGGAGAATTGCTCACGCCCTAGAAACCGATTAACCAAGGCCACATTGTGTCAAAAATCGACTTACGAGGTTTGAGATCAATGAAAAGAGCCCTTATCAAAACCTCATATGATGGATATTGCATTGACATAGTCCTTTCCCAATCCCAACAAAAATGCCATGAAATATTAGCAAAGCACTCGCTACCCAAGAACAATGGACGAAGATGGAGGGGAATTTATGACATATTCAGAATTGCATGCCATCAAAGGTTCGGACAAAACTCAGATGAGATATAGTTTTTCAGTGTTTGAATGTGGATTTTATATCGGATTTTTGGCCAGGAGCAAACAAACTCCTAACGCCAATGTTTTTGATTTGTCTGAGGAATTCAGCTTTTGGTGGAGCCTTCTTGAGTCGAGAAAGATCCAGCCATCCAAGGCACCGTAACAAAGCTCTTGTCCTCCATTGTTCCATGGAAGCATGTGGCACTTTGGCGGCTTTGCATGGGCGGATTACCGGGGGCTAAATAAGGTTACCTGTGAAAGAATAAGTATCCAGTGCCATTGGTGGCGAGATTTGTATCTTTGATCGGTTTGTCGGAAGGGCTACCTACTTTCACTAAGTTGTTGGATCTATAGTCCGGGATATTGGCAAGTCCCGCATAGCAAAGGGGGATGAAGCCCAAAACTACAATGGTGACGAGATGTATGGGGTCCGTTTGAGTTCTTGGTGATCGCCTTTTTGGCTTAACCAAGTGCCCCTACCCCTCCGCATTATTGTAAACTTGGTTGAACGAGCGTATTCAAATGAAAACATCGGATGAGTTTAGTGGTGGTGTATTCTGGATGATATTGTGATATACATACGGGAACCTTGGAGGATCACCTCAGGCACTGGCGGCTTGTTCTGTCCAAACTGAGGGAGCACACACTCTACGTTAAGAAAGAGAAGTGTGGGTTCTGTGCAGGAGATTAACTTCCTAGGCCATGTGATCAGACGAGGAAGTATACGGATGGATACAGGGAAGGTGCGAGCCATTCGGGAATGGCCGCCACTAGGTAAAGTCTCAGAACTAAGGAACTTTTCGGGACTTGCTAACTACTATCGCCGTTTTCTGAGGAATTACTCTCGACGTGTGGCCCCTTTAACGAATCTGTTAAGGAAAGACCAACCAGCCCTGGTGTTGGGATGAGCGGTGCCGCAAAGCATTTGAGGGCTTGAAGGAAGCCATTTCATCGGAACCTATCCTCAAGCTCTCCATGTTTGATAAGCCCTTTGAAGTTCATACCGATGCATCTGACCAAGCGATGGGAGGCGTTCTGGTTCAAAAAGGGCATCCCATTGCATTTGAAAATTGGAAGCTAAAGGATGTTGAGCAACGATATTCTGCTCATGAGAAGGAGATGCTGGCCGTTGTCCATTGCTTATGAGTTTGACAGGGCTACTTTCTAGGGAACACGTTTGTATCAAAATAGACAACGTGGCCAATACATTCTTCAAAACTCAGAAGACATTGTCCCCGAGGCAGGCTCGGTGGCAAGGATTCCTAGCTGAGTACGATTTTGATTGGGAACATCGTCCAGGAAGGCACAATGTGGTGGCTGATGCCCTGAGTCGGAAGTCAATGGAAACGATCATAGATGTCTCCTCCTTCCATGTGGTTGTCCTCGATAAGGTGTGCGATCTAGTGAAAATTGACCCCACTTATGTGAAGTTGGTTGAGCAGGTCAAAGCCGAGATTGTGTGGAGGTACTGGCTGGAGGACGACTTGCTATATTGTGAGGGCCAAAGCCTCTATATCAACGGGGGAATGTGGGAGTGGATCATGTGAGAATCCCACGACTCCTTATGGGCGGGTCACCCGGGGCGGGAACGAATGATTGCCCTAGTGAAGAGAAGCTACATGTGGCCCCGTCTTGAGGAGGATTGCGAGGCTTACGTGCGTTCTTGCCTTATGTATTAGCAGGACAAGACCGAGCGACGAAGGGAGGCGAAAATGCTCCAGCCGTTGCCGATTCCGGAGAGGCGGTTTCGATGGACTTCATATCCAGATTCCCGAAGGTGAACAGGTTATCCTCAATCATGGTGGTGGTTGATCGCTTCTCCAAGTACGACATCTTTGTAACTGCTCCCCATGCTTATACGGTAGAAGTTGTGGCGAGCTGTTCCATAAGAACGCGGTGAAGCATTTGGGGTTGCCGACGGCTATTTTGGGCTGTTCACGGGCCGATTCTGGATGCAACTATTTGGCTTCTTCGGTTCGAAGCTGAGGTTTTCCACGGCGAACCATCCGCAAACCGACGACCAAAAGGAGCGAGCAAATGCATTGTTGGAGGAATACCTCCGACACTACGTGACGGCAAGTCAGAAAAAAATGGGTTGATTTACTTGATATCGTTCAATTTTGCTATAACCTGCACAGGTCGTCCGCGACGGGTTTTAGTCTGTTTGAGCTTGCCATTGGATAACAGACGCTCTCGCCCGAAACAAACACGAAATGTTCAGGAAGGAGCTAGATAGCATGGAGAAAGCAGCTCGACGCATGAAGAAGTATGTTGATCAACGTCGGAGGGCTGTCGAGTTCAATGTGGACGATAAGGTTATGCTTAAGCTCACCCCGCAGATTTGAAAGAAAATCAACAGCAAGCGGGTCCATCGGGGATTAATTTAGATGTACGATGACCCCTTTGAAGTTATCAAACGTGTGGGTGCGGTGGCCTACATGTTAAAAATGCCGGAGATGATGAAGATTCATCACACATTCCACGTGACCTTCTTGAAGCCATTCCATGATGATGGCGGTCCTTAAAGGAGAGTCCAAGGAAAACTAGCACCTCCAACTGTGTGCGAGCATCATGAGCATCAGGTGGAGCGAATTCTAAATCATCGCGTCTTGGGGTAGAGCAAGAAGAATCGTAAAACTGAGTACCTTGTCCAATGGAGGGGCAAGGAGGCGACAGAAGCCACTTGGGAGTAGGCAAACACCCTGTGGCAGTTCGAGGAGGGGGTGCAGGCGTACCTCAGCAAGACGTCGATTAGGACGTCGACTTCCTTTGGTGGGGGAGATTTGTTAGCACACTTGGATGGGTGATTGTCAAGGCACGGCCCAGGACGGCTCCTTGGGCAGAGCTCATGAGGGAGGCACGAGCAAGCTGGTCATCAGCGAGAAGGGAAGCCTAGATTGTCGCTCACTTGAGTCAGACGGATGCTGGGGCATGTCTGACGTGATTAAGGGCGCCAGAGATTGCTTGTGGTAAGATTCTGCGGTAGACGACCCTTGCACTTCCACTGACGGATCAGTAGTTTGTAGACGACCTTTGGGTTGCCATTGACGTGGCCAGAATGGGTGCAGGCGACCCTTGGTATGCCTTTGCAAGTCGGAGCTGTGTTGTATGATGTACATTTATAAGTAGCATGCATGCCCCATGACCCCTATAAATAAGTATTGTAAAGAGGCGTGGGCAAGACATTATAAGGTTGAGTGGAATACAATCTGTTCCTTGTCCAAAATCTTTGTGTTCATTGTGTCCATTGTGAGCGTGTCCTTATCCTTGCGAGCATCAATCGAGTGTGAGCGTGAACGATACACGAGAGTACGTGACCAAACACTGTGAGCGAGTGTGGACGGGACTAAGGAAAATCCGAGTGTGAGGCTGGTCGTGCTTCCGGGGAAGTTACGACGCCACCAGGGTTGAAAAAATTTCAAGGTGCGTCTCGTCCTTATGGCAGTTGGTATATGGATGACGACTCGAAGGACACAACATAGTGGGGTAATTTTCTTCCCTTATGTCTTTCATGTCCTTATCATATATTTTATTTCGCACCGAGGACGTTGCTCGGAGGTTTGATGGTGTTATGTTTTGATGTGTTGCATTGAGTAAGTAGTGTCTCCCTAGGTTGAGTCATGTTTAGGTCATTTTTTCTGGTTGCACGACTTTAAATATATCATCTAATTTCGACAAAAGCTCCCTTGATCATTAACTCCCAATCTAGGTGGACCAAGGCATTAGGTGCCTTTTGAATTGCTAAGGTCTCGCTGAGGAGTAACGACACAAAAATGCCTAAAAAATTAATCTAAATATAACTCAACCTAGGAAGACATCACTTACTCAATGCAACACATAAAAACATAACACACCCAAATCTAGGCTGACTAACATTCTCAGTGTGAAATAAAATATATGAGAAGGAAATGAAAGACATAAGGAAAGAAAATTACCCATATCTGTTGTGGGTTATCCTCATCTTCCTCATCAAACACTGAGAATGGAGTTGTTTGCTTGCCAAAATCCGATAAATCCACACTCAATATGCAACCATTCTCCTCCGAATTTTGTCGAACCTTTGATGACATGTAATCGAATATGTCATAAATTCCTCCATCTTAGTCCATTGTTCTTGAGTAGAAGTGCTTGCTAATAATGATGGTATTTTTGTGGAAATTGAGGGACTACTGCCAACGCATCCATCATAAGAGGTTCCAATAAGGGCTTGCATTTGATTTTCCATAATATGGCCTTGTTAGTCGGTTTCTGGGGGTGAACAATCTCCTTTGCATTATCTCATTGTGCCCCCGCTTTCCTTCATAACTCAAACACCAAAGACAAGAACCAAGGTAAGTATCTTTTAAGGCTCTATGAAATATTTAATTAATGATTTTCCCCACATCAATGTTCATTTGCTCCAATATGCAGAACACCAATATTGCTCGTTCCTTTGTCACATTGCTAGTGTTCCTCCTCGGAATGAGTATCGCCGAGACAAATCGGTCCCACATTTTGACTTCGACGGTAAGATCCCTGCTATGTAATGACAAGGATTCATTCTTTCTTGACTTCTTTCATGTTGCCCCTGGTCTAGTCAAACAGTCAAGCGCCTCATCAACATTAAAATCCTCGTTAAGATATTTGTTAAGCGCGTCATTGTCAAACATGAGAAGATTAAACAGTTTAACAATGGTTTGAGCACTAAATACAATAGATGTACCTTGCGTTGGCATAAAATTCCCTCACTTTTAGAACCGTCGTAGCTCTCGGAGGGGCACAAAATTGTGTCTGATTCATATAACTAATATGCAACATATAAAACTCTATGTTATTAGCATTAACGTCAAACCCACGTTCAAGAACTAACGTCCGACTCACCATTGACTCTCGATAATTTTGGATCGCTTCATCCGACAAGGTCTTTCCTCTCCTAACCCCCAATGAACTCCTCAATGTTGTTTCTTTATGGGTACTAATCACGATTCACCATTGGGCACACAATTCTACAAGCTATAGATACCCCACAATCACAAACCCGCACGAGGAGCGATTTACCAGGATGTTTGGGCATGGGAGCTCGATGATGGCTGATTTGAACTGCATGGGCTAGTGTTCCGAGGAGGCTTTGGGCATTGCAGCTGCACGAAATTTTGGTGTAGCTGCACAAAGTTTATGAGCTTCCTCGTCTATCTGCAGTGAAGCTGCATGGAAATCTGTCGCAGCTGCAGAAAGTTTATGTTGCTTTTTATTTCTTCGAAGTGTAGCTCACGAAAATATATTGCAGTTGCACGAAGTTTCTGCTGTTTTTTGTTTCTTCACAGCTTTCTTTCACATCTAAACATGAAAATTAGAAAAATAAATAAAAAAAACTCTTTAAGAAATTAAACCTAAGGAAATGAAAAATGAAAAAAAGAATTTGGATTGTCTCCCAAGAAGTGGTTGGTTTTACGTCCTTGGCTTGACGTTCACGAGTAATCACATGTTGCTCGTCAACAGTGTCGTCTGGCTTTGATCGACTCTTCCTCCCAAATAGTTATTCAACTTTGAACTTAACATGACTATTCCGCCTCTCCAATTCAAGAGCTCCATATGGGCTTTGGTAATTTTGAACGACTCTGACAAACGATATTTGAACTTGTTAGGAAACAATTTTAATCGTGAGTTAAAAAGCACGCTCCTTAAGAGTAACCTTGTCGGGATCGGGAGTCGCAAATTGTTCTTTTTGAGCAACCTCGTCGAGAACCAAACAATGTTACCTTTTGAGCGGCCTCGTCGGCAAACGCCATATCGTCCTTATGAGCATCCTCATCAGGACTGACAATTCCCTGAGAGCCCCTTGTCACGAAGTACTTTCTTACAAGCAACCTCGGCGTAAAGATTTCACCGTAGTCGCTTCATCTACGAGCACCCTCGCTTGGATCCACAAGATGACTTCTTGCTAACACCCTCGCTAGAAGATTTTCCTGCGCAACACCCTACACACTTAAGAACACGTTAAAACACAACAATGGTGTGCAAGAACAATGATCAAAAGACACTCGATTTCTCCTTATTTTTCAATAGTAGAAAGATGACCTCCTGTATAAAAAGAAATATAGTTTTCTTAATATAATTTATGACCAAATTCATTGGAGACGCGCATAAATCGATTTGAAAAGCCTAAATTGATTCGATATCAATCGTGTATAAATCCATTAGGAATAATCTTTCTTCAATCATATTTGCAATTAGGGGTAATCCTAGCTTGATTGGATCTCAATTGGACATTGCAATCCCAAGAGAGTGCGGTCTAAAAGATGATCAAATTAACAACATTAAACCTCGACACAAATCACGTCACTTGCATGATTAAATTCTCCTCTTAGAGAATGTTTGTTGACTTAACATTCGGTTTTGATGACTTGACAAAATGACGACGTGAGAAGCTGAACTACAAAAGTCATGTTGTTGGCTTCCTTAACTTTCTTCTAATCATGGAAATAAATGTCAAATATTTTATATTGACTTGATTTTGAATTCGAAGAATTAATTAAAGATCAGGTAATAATTATCTAGAAAAATCATGCCATCATGGTTATCAATTACTCAAGATTTGTAAATAAAAATCTTGTTTATTTTGGAAATATAACATTACGCGAGAAACATTTCGATTAGAAATGGACAATGTCCTTAATTACGTACATGATTAACAAGAATTGATCTAATAATGGTAATTATATGAAAAGAAAACCCTTAGAAAATTTTCATTTTGAGTCGGATATAACAGTTGAGAATAAAATACATCATAAATATGATTCGTCGTGGTCTTCTATTTTTTGGAAACAATTCAAATAAGTAGTTTCCATGAATGTTGACGAATTCTTTTAATGATGTTCATATAAATATGAATCTAAGAAGCTTGAAAATATTACTTGTATGGTCTATGTTGTTGTTGTGGTGAGAGGTGAAAAGTGCTAAGTATTCGCTTGGTCTCTATCTATTACATTATTTGTGTGAGAGTACCAATAGTTGTGTGATACCTTGGTCTGTCCCGAGAGAAATTGATGCATATTGTGTCTCTTGTGCACGAACGTTGAAGAATCGTCTAAGGGAAGCTAAGTGCATATGATACACATTGCAGTTATCGATTGCTAACCCATCAATAGGAAGCCATTCCTATTGTGTCTTTTTGTAGGAAGTCACGAATCAACATAGTTCGTGTAGTTAAACAAGCACTTTCGAGTGCATGCCAGAAGTCTTGTACCTACAGGATAGAGCATAAGTGTGGAACACCGCCAGAATCGAAAAGGGTCACCCTTAGCACAAAGGAGTTGTGCAGAGTCTCAACCTCGTAGGAAATAATAAAATAGGTTGCATGGAAGCCTTCCCCCATAGGCACTAGTTGTGCAATATAGTGAGTCACAGTCGTGGTAATTGTGTACGTTTGAACTATGTAGACATATACCTGAAATTTGCTGTGTGAGAAGTCAAGTTCTACTGTGTGAGGAACCATCCCCGTTTCTCTGTTACTTTGTTATTGTAACTCATGTGTTGTCGTTATGCTTTCGTAAACAAGTCTATGTAGAAGAGACAACATGTTGTGTGGAAAATCTTTTGACCTATCATTTGTTGAGTGTGAACATCCATTTGCTGGAGACGGTAAGTCATTTGTGGAGTGAGGAGCAGATCGTTGCCCAGAGAAGAATCTCCTATTTCATTAAGGATTCATATCCCATTGTATGATGGATACTGCAAGCCTATTCTAAAAGCATATTTCACCGTTATTTTGAAATCACCTTGTTGGTGGAAAGTTGACGTATGTCAACTAAAGCCGGACCACTACAAAAATCACCGTGTCCATTTCTGTCGCGCTACTCTCTTACGATCAAACGAGCATTCCAAGATCATAGTTACATGGATCAGATTCCTAGATCTGAACAACACAACACGGTTCATGTTGAATAAAAATGTTTTTGCTTACTTGCTTTCGGACATTCGAATATTCGTAAAGAGGTCGAAAGAGTGCAAAACACTAATTCAACCCTTTTTAGTGTGCCAAACAATCTAATAAGATTATGAAAAAGTTCCATAATAACAAATATAATTTTATTAATTAGAAAAAATATATGCATTCCAATTTAAACCGGTAAGATGTAAATATCAAATAAGAAGTTTCATTTTATCCAAATAATATTCTCAAAGAATATTCTTTATTTGAATTAAATAATTAATAATTATTAAAATATTTAAAAATGAAAATAATTTCATGTCAAATATAATCTATCATGTAGAAAATACTTGGGTGACATATTTTCTATTTTGTGAAGTATATTTCAAATATAGATGATTATTGTGCTTCCAAAACACACTCCTGTCAAGACCAAAGAAATAACCTCCCTTGAATTCATCGATATGTTCACATCCGGCAACCCTTTCAAAGGAATAATTGCCTACATTCATCGATAAGCCAATTTCTCCCAATTTTGTGCCTCAAAATCATCCAAGCCTATAAATTTCAGAATTCAATTCAGGCAAAGTTGAAGCCATATCAATTGACTAAAATCTAGCAAATCGGATTTCAAAAGTATCTAATTTAGCGCCATTAAGTTAAGTCGTTGTTTCAAATCGCAAGACTAAAATTACAAAGAACTAGTCGTTTGAAATAACGACTTTGACAAACTATAGCAAAATCGTTGTTTCAAACAACAATACATGGATACTTAGAAAAAAAATTCTCCCTCAGACGAGGGTTTCCAGTATTTGATCAGTGTCGCTGTTTGAGACTACGACCCTCGCTAAAAGTCGCTTTCTCATACAGTGGTACTCCCTAAAAGTCATTACCTTAAACAAAGACTTCCAACAAAATACTGTGATCCTTTCGAACTTGTCGAAATTTACTAAGTGCATTTATGTCAATGTTTTTAACAATGACTTTGTTAAAATTTGTCAAAGTCGTCGTTTCGAATAGTGATTTCTTTGTAATTTTAGTCTCGTGTTTTAAAACGCCTTATACTAAATATTTTTGAAACGCGAACCGTATTTCGTATTTAAAGAAAAACTAGGGGTACGGAGGTACAATCCTCGAGCTTTCCAGGCTGAAGTCGCTGCATCGAATTGAAGCACTGAACAACTACTGGCAAAGGATAATCTCTCCCTTGTCTACTTTTTATTTCCTTTCATGGGTCCCTGTTGCAGCTCACTCACGGTAGAACATACCATGCCGCCATTTACTTGGTCATAACTAAGCAATAACAACACATTGCATCACAAAAACAGCGTGGTGGCCTTTTGATTTCGATGTAGAGAATGTGATAGCTTACGATCACATCGGGTGATTATTAGAGGTTGCTCGCGTTCGAATTTTCCCAGTAAGAGACTATGAAACCTCATATCACAACAGCCAAGTGGACATGTGTGCCCGATCTAGGCCAGATGGTGAAGGAAGCTTGACGATCAAATCAAGCGGACATGCATGCGCCCGGCCAGGCCGGATGGTGAAGGAAGATTGATGATCAAGTGGTACGGGGGAAGCAAGGCGGCAATTATTCATTTCCCCACACGACAGGGATGAGGTATCAACACAAGTACAAATTTTCCAAGACATAGCCTCCTGAGGCGCGCCTACCATTCACCTCCTAGGCACGGAACAGCCCCGCCTCCTTGTTCTGCCTGTCAGCCTTGTTATTCAGGAGCGACTCGCCAGACCCGGCCAAGGACCCAAGCAGGGAGGGGATTAAGTGCACGAGCAGGACTGCGGTGGCGCAGGAGACCAGGGAGGTTAAGATCTTGGCGACGGTCATCACAATGGCGGCGGTCCTGGTGTTGGCAGCGACGGTCCAGAGGTTGATGAGGTGGGTGGCTCCACAGAGGAAGATGAAGGAGCTGAACTGGACGAGGACCCAGCGGTAAGGGGCGACCGCGGAGGCCTTCTTGAGGAAGAAGAGGAGCTCGAGGGGGATGGAGAAGTAGGCGAGTGCGATGAAGACGTCGGAGATGTACTGGTACTTGACTAGCAGGTCATCGGCAGGAGACAACTGGGGGTTGAAGCAGTCGCACGAAGCCATCCCTAACAACAACAAAAAAAAAAGTCCAGCCCCTAAACAATCTTACGAACAACCGCGAACGTCAAGAAAAGAACGGAAAAACAAAGACGATCGCATACCGACGGCACGAAGAAGATGAGGTCCGATCGCAGAGGAAGGGAATGGGAAAGGTGGCCTGAGTTCCAAGTGCAGTTGCAGCTTGGGAGTAGTGTTGAGAGGGAGAAGGGTTGTCTTGTCCCCCCTTTTTATAACTCGTGTTTGGCTCGCTTTTTCGTCCCATCCTTTCTATTTTCGTTTTTTTTTTCATTGTTATTGATGAGGACACCCCGTTGGAGTTTTAATTTTAACAAATGAAAAAAATTATAACTATAATTAATTGATTGGAAATCCCTGAAAGGACGTGCTTTTTCTAATTAATTAATTATCATAAATAAATCTTGATTGTTTTTTTTTTGGTAATTAAGGTGAGTTGTTTTGTTATTGTAAGAGGAGGAGTTGGGGGGGGGGGGGGGGGGGGGAATCCGAGGATGATAAATGCATAACCAAAGGGATGTTGGACTTTTTTTGAGTGTTAAAAAATTTGTTATTTTTACTAAAAATCTTAAAAGAAATGCAGAGAACTGACTTAAGTTTTTTTTTTTTTTTTTTTGGTGGGGTTTGGTGGAAAGTAAAAAATCAGTAAGGGATATGCTGACGAGGACAGACCCAAACAAAATATTTGTATTATTACTGTTATATTTAGAATGAGCATCTTTATTATTTATATCTTTAAAATATTAATTTATATTAGGAAATGGAAAGGGTCGTTGACATTTGAAAATAAAAAAATTGGACCGGCCCATTTGAGACCGGTAATTCGTGATGGCCGCAGCAGCCTCAGCTCAGCACGATTGGGCCAGGTGGTCGTTAATAGTAAACCCCAAACTTCGAATCTGGATCAACCTTCCCAGATAATTTTAGGCTGCCAAAAAGTTGATAAAACTCACTGGACCAAGGGTAGCCCCCAGCCGACCTTGCTCTACAAAGGAATTTGTCAAATACAGCCACAGAGAGCGTTTCGAAAATCCTGGCTAACAAACAAAGCCAGTGCCCGGAAACATGCCTTCTCAAGAGCTGCATTTCGCGAACCCTGACCAAGTTAAATGTTTCCCCTTCTTAGGAGGGTCATTAACGAAATGTAGCTGCTGCTGCTGCAGCCCGGGCACGTCGAGACAAAAGGAAACAAAATAAAATTTGAACAAGGAGAGGAGAGGAGAGAAGAGAGGTGGGTCATGTGAACCAGATCCTAATTATTAGCTTATCTCAACTTGCATCACAACATGACAAATCCCCTATCGTAAGACTCACCCCCCCACAAGAATGAGTATATAGCTCTATACTTACGACCCCCCTCAAGGATATATAGTTAAATAAATTACATTATAGTCTATATGGAATATATAACATAACAAGCTATGTATTGCGGTTTGTATCTTATTATTCACCTCCTCCCACCAACTGACATTTCCATATTGAGATCAACTCCTATTTTAATAACACAAGCATAATCTGCTAAGTTCTGCGACATAACCTTCCCACCCTTTTCTTCCTTTCCCTTGAATTCTACAGACTACAGAGTCTAGTCCAAATCTACTATTTGACCCGACCCACACCCCCCCCCCCCCTTCTACCGGTAATAACCTAGCCACGGGTTTCTACATGTAAACCTTTCAACTGGATCGACCTTTCCCAACGGAGCTCAGGACTAGTGGACGGCAGATTCATTAATCACAATAAGCAAAAATCTAGTTATCGCAGCAAGACGAGCAAGTCCTTTGAGACCATATATTTTCAGAGGAAAAGTAGTTGCCAATGCTACATTACATGGGGGGTCTCACCTCATCCTTCCAAGTTCCTCCTCCTGCTTTCCACCCCTCTCATAGGATCCTCTTTACCCTCCCGGAATCCAATAAACAGAGGGAAGAGGGTGAGTAAATAAATAAATCCCAGCAAATCTCATTGTTTAACTGTTGCAGTCTAGAGGGTCACAGATTCCGAACAAAATAAAATGCAATGTTCAGAGAGGCAGGGACTGGCTCATCATTAGACCAGAGCATATGATGACAATTATAAGGTGGGGGGTTTGACCGATGAGGCATCAGGAGGATCAATGATATAACAGAATAATATAAAAATGACTGCCCTTGTACGTAAGGCTACCCCCCCCCCCCCCTATTTAATCCTCCCCCACCTGCCATTACATTTATCTATGCAAACAGGACAAACCAAAGTAGAAATGCTCAATTTCAAAATAACTGCAAGCAACTTTGTTTATTCCATTTTGCAAAGCAGTTTGGAAATTACTCCTACCTTACAACCACCATCAGGGCAGTATTTCATGCATCCATTCAAACAAAAGTAATGGATGTAAGCACTTCCCTCAATATCATGAACTTGAAATATTAAATGAAAGGGCAGGGAAGAGGAAAATGACCGAGAAATGGAGTGAGCATATGCTAGAGAGATACTCTAAATAACCTAAGGAAAAGAAAGAGCAGTGCATGATTTCAGAGGTATAATTGGTACGCTCAATCATTTGAAGAAATAATTGGAAAGATTAAGCATGTGGAGGACACGATTCCCAGATGCCCACACAGAAGCAGTTAGTTTTTCTTTTTCCCCACCAACGACCAGAATTCAATGGCGTAAAACTCGGAACATGCATTAATTATCACACTAACCAACACCTTGACCAGGCTAAGCTCACGGGCTTAAATACTGCAGAACCACACATCATCAGCTTGTGCATCACATAAAAAACCACCCACACCAAATTCCAGTCACACTGCAGAAAAATGGATTCAAATAAGTCTAACAAGATAAGCGACATTGTTAGGCTTCAACAAATACTCAAGAAGTGGAAAAAAGTTGCAAAGAATGCACCAAAGAGTGGCATCAGATCCAGTGCATCCACTAGCAATATGGGCAGCTCCGCTTCCAACTCAACAAGTCATGGAAGCAAGAGCATCAAGTTCCTGAAGCGGACGCTGTCCTTTACCGATGTTTCAACAGCAGATGTTGTCCCCAAAGGCTTCTTAGCAGTGTGTGTCGGAAAAGATCTCACAAGATTCGTGATCCCGACCAGGTATCTAAGACACCCAGCCTTCGAGATGCTTTTGCAGGAAGCAGAAGAGGAATTTGGGTTTCAACAACAAGGGGTCTTAAAGATTCCATGTGAAGTGGTCGTGTTTCAGAAGATTCTGAAGGCAGTAGAAGAGAAGAAAGACATTACCCATCTGTTCTATGAGTGTGCAGAGAAGGATGATTATAGTTATGGCTCATCTGATAGTGAGTTCACACCAACCCATCACCCACAACTCTGCAGATAAGTGCTGCTTCTTCATCCAGAAAAGAGAAGAGCAGGAAAATTTAGGACATGGTGAGGGCTAACAATGAATTTCTTTTCAAAACAAGCAAATTCATGCTGTAAGGTCCCCGTTTTCCAGTTTTCTTTCCAGTAACCACCTTGAATTTGGATATTTACTTGTATGGTAGAATCAATACAAATTGACTGGGTCGGCCACAGTTTGCTTTCCCCACGATAATAGAAATTGCTATTCGGTAGAAAGACTGGCTCGATCTTTCTGAACCTATCACTTCTTCTTGTCCTTGTAATGGGCAACTCCGTTATATCAAGTCTAATTAAATAGTGGCCATCCTCATACTTCTAACTTGGGAAAGGATTCTTCACCTAGAGGCTCGAGGTTCTGAATGCTAGAACAACCGTTTCTTGTGAAACTTCGGGAAAAATGTTTTGCCAGATATATGGAGAACACATTGGCATACAAGTGGCCCGCTCAACCGATTCTAATCACCTGTGCTATTGGGGACTTCGTGCTTTGGGAGAGAAATACTGATTCATGCCAAAACCTTTTTCTTTATCCTTCTAATGTCATCACTATCTAGAATATCTGTCGACGAATGCCTTGGCTTTCTCTGGGGCAAAAAACCGAGCCTGCAGAGCAATTAAAACAACAGCTCCCTTAGACCTTTTAAAGCCATTTGAAATAAGAACTGGAAGCCATTTGTTCATAGCATAAATGGCTTCAAAACTTCAAACAAATTTCTTCAAATCCCATCTAGGAAGCCAACGGCCATACTTGTTCTGGTGACTTCAAAATTGTCATCACTATTAGTCAGAAAATCCATAACTACCAACCATTTCGAGCTTATTTTGGTAAGTTATAAATAAACTGATTTATAGTTCTGCGTAAACGTTTTTGTGATACCCACTGATATAGGCTTGATTCATAGCATTAAATCTATGGCATGCAATTGTCAAATGTATCAATGGATTTTAATAATATGGTAATCACCTGTATGAACATCCTCTCAGCTTCACCTCTCCGCCCGTGTTCTTTCAATTTGATTCCCTGCATCAGATGGGTGATTATAAATTCAGATATATCTACCACGATAGAGGGTTAAATTACATGATGACAATGGTTAACATTTTGATTATGCTACTCTATAACCCAATAGCTAGAGTTTCTTTTGAAAGTGATATCAGGGAATGCCCTCCTGCACAAATTAAAGGTAGTCAAGTTCTTAGATGAGCCAATTTTTTCTTTCGGTGAACAAGGGGAAACTTAGTAAACTTAATGTGTAATCAGCAGAATATGTAGTTCATTAAGTGTTGGAAGGTGGTATGGAAGCATTGATTCATCCTCTAATTGCACCTTTCGGTCTCCATTTGGTCGAAACATTTACATGCAAAGATATGAAGAACAGCCATCAAATAATTGAAACAACCTTTGCCAAGTAACCCCGAAAATCATTAGGATGACTGGCGATGATTCCATCATAAACAGACACTGCATCACTAACATGGCGCCATTCTGAATAGGCTTTACCAAGAAGAAGATCAACCTGAAGTCATATAAGAAGACAGTAAGCAAAGATTTAAAAAAAACCATGATCCCAGCCTAATATAAAGCAATAATATTTGCTTTTCTTTCTGAATTCTGCCTTCTCAGATAACAGGTCGCTGTATATTGGGCCATGCAAAATGCCATGCCACTATAGGGAAATGAAGAAGGAAATGTCACCTGTATGGGATCCATACTATCAGTTGATTCAGAAGGATTTGTCCCTGCATCTCCAGAATTCAACATTTGTCGAGAGCTTAGAAGTACTTGAACTGCCTGGAAAGCTATTGAGTTAATAAAAAAAGAACTCCAAGATAATACTAATGGCAGGATCAAATTAATTTTTATAGAAGGAAATTGCAAAGTATTGCGTGCTGGCAGTTCTTCCTCAAGAGAAACTTAAAAACTGTACAACTTGGATATCACACCAGTCAAAATAGAACATTGACATAGTTGTCTTGGATGTCATAATAATAGAACCTGTAAAAATAGATGAAACCAGTGGACAACTGAAGGACACTTGTCCAAACTCCAAATAGAACAAGAAATAGAGAACATCAAATCTCTTATACATTAGACATACCAAAAGGCACTACAAAAAAAAGATGAACAGCTCCGAGTAGAACAGTTAACAGCAAAATAATGAAAAGTAATCACTTAAATCTTTTATCGGTTAAATCAGCCTTCAACAGTTAGTCTACAAATTTGATCCCCAGTGGGTCACATAGAGCATTAAGTCCAAGTGATGTATATGAAATCAGTGCCTCAAATGTGTTACCCAATAGAACAATCTCTCTTTTTCAGCCAGGTCATAGACTATCCACGGCAGTTAAATTAAAACTTTGCACGACTTCAGCTTTTGAAATAATAACAGAGAAATCCCAAGGCACTGTGAATTACTTACTTCATCAGGCTTTTTGGCAGCAATAAGAGCATTTGTTAGACCCCGGAGAACTTCAAACTTTGTGCTCTTAGATGCCTGAAATTGATTCACGAAATAATAAAGAAAATAGATGCACTGACTTTCAAAATAAAGAATCCCATATACTAGACTTCTGCAGTTAAATGTCCAACCTTCTGCCAACCGCTTATATTGCAAAATTAACTGACACGCAGCAAAAAAAAAAAAAAAGTGCATGCAAGAATTGATTGATTACAAAAATGATAAGAATTCCAATGTACTCAACTTGCGCATATGCTGGACTCCTTTCTTAGTAAGAACTGTTGATTGTTAAAGAAAAAAAAATAGAAATCCCCGAATCCCAGGGCTCAAAATTTTCGTTAATGATGATGATAATTATTATGTTCCCAAGAAGATATTTCTCAAGAGATATTTTCATGAATTAGGCAGCTTCTGATAAAAATGATGGCATCAGCTGATATCAGAGTATCACATGGGAAGATCTAGTCACTCAAAGAGGAGGCATAACAAACCGTCATAGAATTCTT
This sequence comes from Melastoma dodecandrum, assembly GCA_029817715.1. Taxonomy (NCBI): domain Eukaryota; kingdom Viridiplantae; phylum Streptophyta; class Magnoliopsida; order Myrtales; family Melastomataceae; genus Melastoma; species Melastoma dodecandrum. The sequence continues at coordinate 25,526 of JARUPY010000384.1, forward strand.
ATACGCAGTGACACTCCTTTCAAAGTCCCTTAGTTCAAATTTCACCTCTGCTAGTAAACGATAAACCTCTGGATCATCTGGCTTGATCTGTGATGCATTTAGTAGTAGATATAAGCAATAAACACCAAGTCCTATACCAGTATCAAAAAAGAAAGAACCGAGAAAACCTTTAGTAGCTCTTCAAGACGAGAGGCAGCCTTGGCAGATTCACCCAATTCAGCTAGTGTCACTGCAGCTCCCTGCAACCACCCGTTAGTAAATCCAAAACTATGGATGAAGGATGATTGATGAATTATAAGATTTGATACTAATCGATACAAAACCAACCAACAGATATCCACAAAGCCAGAGAACCAAACATTTATGAGGTATTCTCTATCAGCTCTGGCTGAGTAGAATGGCGGTCATAGTATTTAAGAAAATGGGCCGTAACGATATATTCCAAAGTATTATACTTCTTTTCTAGCAAACACTGATAAACTTATTGATCCCCTGATCACATTCTATAGGGAGATTGCTGAACTTTTGAGCATTGATGATTAAAGGAAGAGGATGTCTAAACCGTGCTGGTGTTAACAACATATTTAAATACTCACTTCGAGAGCCTCAGGATCATTAGGTGAGGAGCTAAGTGTTGCCTCAAACTGCTTGAGCCTGCTCTGTTCAGAGAATAAAGGGATGAAAGCTGAGCTTCGTTTATAATTGGTTATCTTCAGTAAGTTTCATCTTATGGAAGGAGAAATAACTAAAGATCAGTCCATGAAGAGTGCATATAATATTTGAATGCAATGTTTGGTGAAAGAAGCTATACATGAGAACATGTGATAAAATGACACTCCACAAATCAAAGGCAAAAGCATCCCAGCAAAACTCTGTTCCTTCAGCAGAAAGAACACTTTAAATGCAGAAGCAATTATCATCCCCTGACTGGCAAAACACAAATTTGGAAATATATTTGATTATATGCTTCATTCGGATCTGTCTATGGTAACCCCATCTTCACATCAAGTTGAAACCAAGGAAACCCGGATATCACACCAGCAACTTCAAAAAAGATTATGACCAAATGAAGAGGATATTCATTATAACCTGAAGAGTGGCTCTCTGCTCTTCTGAAAGTTTCCGGCTAGGTGCATCAGTTTGCTCAGATGGGTTGACACTAGGAGAAAAAAGCAATAGAGGAATTGGTTTTGTAATTATTAATAAAAAACTAAAACAGATTTACGTGATAAATTAGACAGCAATCAAACCAGTATCAGATGCTAGATTATAGTGAGGCGAATTGAAAACGTGAGCTTTTCAGATACACCAAAATGTTTTCAAATATTTTGCCAGCCGATACCATGATGTGGAGAAAGTAATCGGTTGATGAGAAAGATCAGACAGAAGGAATACACAGAAATGAGTCCTGAGGGAAGGCACTCTCACCACGCCAATCCAAATGTTATGGAAACAGATCACACAAATGATAAAAGAGAATCTTGTCGTAAGAAAAAGACACCAGCTTATGATTGAAAATACCTTCCTGAGGGAAGAAAGTCTCCAAAAGCAAAAACCAAACCAAATACTACAACGGCAAGTCCAACTCCAATCTGCAACACGGTAATCACTTAGATGATAAAATGTGTCGCTAACAAGACTGCGAATTCCGAACCATTGACATTCATTACCTTTGTGCCAAGACCGATAGTCTTATCCTCTTTAACAGCTGGTGAGTCATAGTCAATTGCTCCAAATTGCTTCTTTTCTTCGGCATTCTTCTGCTCAATGGCTGATCTGCAAAAGAAAATTTAAAAGACAGTCCCTCATGAGCAGGGGGGAAATTTATTCTTGTCTACACCCGAAAACACAAAAAAGAGAAACATGCTTAATAGACAACTGGTTGGTTGCATCATGAAAATGGTATGAAACCGTGTAAGCAGAAGGTCAGCATCTGTTTTGGACAATCCTAGGACAGAGTAGAAGAACCAAATGAACAAAACCCATATAATAACGTCTTTCAAATGGCACCTTTTGATAGTTTTCAGCCGTTCTTCGAATTCTAGGTCGGCCACCCGGCTGTAACTCGTCTCAGATTGGGGTCTTATGCCCGGTGCCTCTGTGAGAAGGAACAAACATGTTCAGAGAGCGACAACTTAACATTTCCTAAACCAATCCGGGACAGTCATGAACCCCACGAACTCGGCAGCCACTAAAGCCAAAAAGGGGAAACAAAAGAAAGTGCCGGAGAAAAAAAAAAGGGAAGGAACGGCCAACTCACGCGTAGGCTCCGGCACAGGGCCTGACTTATTAGGAGAGGTTTTCCTGCACTGAGACGAGGCCGACGGTTAAACGGTTGCAAGAATCCGGAGATGACTGGAAAATCAGACGATTACCTCCGTGGAGGGGAGGGGGCGCTATCCTTGGCGCCAAAACCTCGCCGACTGGGGCGGCGGGGATCAGAGTCGGAGGAGCATCTTATCCCAATCGGCAACCTCCAGACGGCGGCCGTCGCGAGGGACGCGTACATCCCTCAGGCACACTCTAGAAAGTCGAGTCGGATTGACAGACGACGACGACGACGACGATAGGTTTTGTGGGAGCGAAGAAAGAAAGGATTGGGATTGGTGCCGGAAGACCGTTAGTCCCCACAACAAAACCTCCCTTTGTGGGTCCCACCGAAAACTGCCCGATAATTAAGTCCTCTAACAAAATTGTCGCCTTTTGGGAATCCAAAACAACGAGGATTGTACGGATGAACAGTTCGTTTTAAAAAAAATTCGGCAAAAACGGCCGAAGTTTTGTAAATTAGCGAAATCCCGTCGATGGGGCGCGTTTTGAAACCGCGCCCCCGGGATAACAAAGAGGGCGGGTTTTGAGAACCCGCCCTCGGTGTAAAATGCAAGGGGGCGGGTTCCCAAAACCCGCCCCTATGGGCAGTGCACACATACCATGAAGGCGCGTTTTGAGAACCCGTCTTTCCATGAAAACGGGTTCTCAAAACGCGCCCCCCGGACACTTGGAAATTTTTCAAGTGCACGGGGGGCTTCCTCTTAGTCCCAGAAGGGGCGGGTTTTGGGAACCCGCCCCTTTCCCATGTCCACCAGGGGCGGGTTTTGGGAACCCGCCCCTTTCCCATGTCCAGCAGGGGCGGGTTTTGGGAACCCGCCCCTTTCCCATGTCCACCAAGGGCGGGTTTTCAAAACCCGCCCTCGCCCCGACTATGTTGCACTCCAATTTGTTTTAGAAATGAACCATCTCTGTTCGTTACAACAATAGGAAACACTTCACAGCTCAAAAAATTCACTGATTTATATGTAAAACATCACTGAAATACATCCAAACATCAAAGTACATAATGGTTTACAAAAAACGATGACAGTTCTAATTCCCTCTACGTCTAGTCGATCTCCTCCTCGCATATTGTACGAGAACGGGACGCTGCTCCGATGAGTCGCCCGGGAATAGCTGTGTAACTTGAGATGGCTCTCCGAAATGGTCGTACCTGAAACGGTTATGTTAATTGAGTTTAACTATAACGAAACTTCGAAATTTTATTGAACTTACCCAAATTCTCCCGCTCCTTTAACCGGAGCTCCAGGAGTCGAACTCGACCCAACCTCAAAATGTGGCGTGCAATACTCGTCATCCACATGAGTAATTTGTGATATGAGCATCCCTTCCCGCACTTCATGACCCTCCTCGTCAAATACGGGATCGTCATATGCTTCTGGCATGTCCACATCTCTGTCGAAGGGCTGTTCTTCATGTGGCATGTCCTCCTCGTCAATTGGTTCGAAGTGCTGTCCTCCTCCAGCATCGCCCTGGAACTCAAACGCCGGTTGGTCTTCCAAGCCGCCGGTTCGACCATATAGTCGAACCGGTCCGTACTCTCTGAGCATTTTCATGGAGTCATCGGCAAGAGAGACGAGATCCGGCTGGTCAGATTGTAGCTTGATCTTTCTAAAATTCTTCAGCTGTCACAGAGTAACGACGTGAATGAATATATGTTAAACAAGGAAAATCGAATAGAAATAAGTAATGTACTTACCATTTTCCCCAGCATGGATCCTGTATGGGAAATATATTGCCGAGTATGATTCGCGTACCACTTGGAATATTTCTTCCGTGAATCCCACTCCAGCGGCACGACATAGTTGAGCCGATCTTCCCAGATATCCACAAATTGTCGGTGGATCTCCCTCCAGTTGTTCATATTCTTCCCGCGAAGATCAATGCGATGAAGAGCTTTGCTGGTGTCGCACTGATCGGGTACCAGCTGCAGATCGCCGAACTGACGGATTACTCTATCTGGGAAGTACCATTCCACAATGTAGAAGCATATCAGGGGTACACGGGCATGCCAAATCATCTGGCCGGACCGACAGTAAGCTGGAAGCATATTTATCAGCTGTTCAGGGTAGGGATGCCAAATGACCTGCATATTTCAATGAGAACGTTAAAGGGAGATATGACACAATCAAATGTAATTACTTTATGTGCTCGTTTCGCGAACCTGATCACTGCTTTGCCTGTCGAAGGCCTCTCTGTACGATGCAAGCACATGCGTCGCAACCGTGCGCACATCCTTCGCTACGGCCCAACGATAACTAAGAGGCATATCCTCTAAAAAAGGAGATCGACGTCTCAACGGCGCTACATGTGGGAATCTATCCCACGCCCAAATCTGTAGTAAAATAAGTGGGCCCTCGATCTGTGACGCCTTATGGTGAGACGCCTTGCACAAGCTCCTATATAACCAGGCTAGGCATGCACTACCCCAACTATACTGTCCCGTTTTCTCTAAATCAGCTAATAGTGGCAACCAGAATAGGTGTACTAAGTTGTCCGACTTAGTAGTGAACAACATACCACCTATAAGCTGAAGGATGTACGCCCTCGTGTACATCTGAACCACATCCTCAGTGGCATCTACTGGAATCTCAGAGAAATTTTGGGCCAACCAGCTAAGTCTAATACGACCCGACCTAATGTTATCTCCAGCAGGTACACGGCCTAACAACTCATGACACACCTCGACTGCCGATATCGAGGTGTCACCTATAACTGCAAATCCATCAACAGGCAATCCAAGCTAAATAGCAACATCCTGTAGGGTCACCGTCATCTCACCGTGCACCATGTGGAAGGTGTGCGTCTCCGGTCTCCACCGTTCCGTTAACGCAGTGATCAAAGCCCAATCCAGAGAGATAAATGGAAGCTTCGCCACTCCGTAGAATCCCGCCTGACGGAGATAGACATCCATACGTGGATCGCTAGCAAGTCCCTTTAGCGATTTCTCAACCCTACGGCATGTTAGAACATTGTTCTGCAAAGAGAATACGAATTATTAAACAATGTATGAATATAGAATGATTTTAAAGTAAACAAATCGACTTACCATATTATATCCGGCTTCCCATACAGCCGTGGATCGATGCTTTCCTTGAGCATGAAGGATATCTGTCTTCCTTGGCCCTGGACGCATTTCCTTTAAGCCAATTTAAGCAGATTTGGACTCCATAAGAATGTAACAGTAATAACATTTCAATCGGAAGATAAAATACTTACAAATATTACGATTAGGACAACTACGTCGGTTATGACCTTCCTTTTTACATAATGAGCAACTAGTACTCCGAGATCGAACCCTAATATCCATCTCATTATGTATACGTGATGACCTTGGACGCCCACGTGGCCTGACCCTTGTCGGGTCAGGATTGACTCTAGGGAAACGATATTCCGCCCAGTCTTCTTTGCAATCAAAAGAATGCCAACGTGAAGCATATACGGCCTTCTGACACTCGAATGAGTAGAATCGACTTATGACAGCCGTATGATCAATATGCAAGAATGCATAACATGCCAACGCATGAGAACAAGGTATGCGAAATATTTGCCACTTCTTACAGCTGCATTTACGATTTTGGAGAAATACATATTTCACACGATGTCTTCCTTTAGTCTTTACGTCAAATCTACCCTCTTGTCGATCGAGAAGAACGACTTCGTATCGTTTGCCTTTCTCCATGCCTTTGCATAACCTCGTTTGACAAACGTTAGTGAAACGTTCGCCAATTTGCAACGCAGAATCTGCATCATCTCGTCGAGATATCCAATATGAAACGCAATTATACCATACTTTTCTGACCAGAGCAGAAACCGGAAGATTTCTGGCACCTCTGATAACGGAGTTATAACTCTCGCTTAAATTCGTAGTCATAAGACCATATCTATAAAATCCATCTCCGCTCAAAGTCCATTGCTCTGCACTCATGTCTGCGAAAAATTCGCCAGCTTCTGGCAATGTTTGAAACAAGCTTCTCATCATGTTGTTATACTTCAAAGTCATTGATTTCCTCCCTGCGGCTACCAACTTCCTCTTACATACTACATTTTTGTACCTCGTATTGAAATTACTTGCAACGTGTCTAAGACAAAAGCGCCAATGTGCAAACGGAGGAGTCCAACCAACCTGAGGATCATTCACGGCCGCTTGTATTCCAGAATGTCTATCGGAAATTAAACATACACCTCCTGTCCTACCACCGACAACATACCCCTTTAGACATCTTAAGAACCAACTCCATGAGTCGTAGCTTTCTTCATCAACCAAGGCAAAAGCAAGCGGCACAATATGGTTCTCTCCGTCCATTGAACATGCAATTAACAATTTATGCTTGTACTTACCATATAGAAAAGTGCCATCAATGCTCACCACCGGCCGACAATGCATAAACGCTTGAATACACTGACCGAAAGCCCAAAACACTTTCTGAAAATAAAAATCCGTCACTTCCCCAACATTACAACATTCACCCCAATCAACAATTGTTCCGGGGTTGGCACTTCTAATTGCATTAAGAAGATGCGGCAACTCATTATAGGATTCATCCCAATCACCGTATTCAAGTGAAATTGCCTTCCTCTTCGCATCCCATACACGTCTCCTACTAACTTCGTACCCGAATCTCTCCTTTATTACATTCCGTAGGAACGAAACTTTCACTTCTGGAGATTCCTTAACAAAAATACGAAAGTATGGAGCCATGAAGTTACAATCAATCCGAGGATGATCTTGAGTAAGCACTGCATTTAAACATGTATGCGGCTCACCAACAATTGTTATTTCAAACTCATGATCACAAGAACGTTGCCTCCCACGTAATCTCCACTTGCAACCACCCCCACTCTCCGAACAGATAACGGCCCACTTAATCTTATCCGTCTCGATGATATCGTAATTGTAATGGTTCTTGATGCAGAATGTGTTCACCGTCTTAATGAGTTCCTTCTTATTTTTGAACCTCATCCCTTTACGAAATTCAACCACAGATTCAGTATCGTCTGTAATCGTAACATCATCGTCCTCCTCCACAATCACCTTCCCAGTATCACCACTATCAAGATAGAAAGGTAGAGGTTTCTCCAACCGTCTTCTAGACGGACCAGCATCATTAATCCCTTCTTTATCGTTTTCCAAATCAACTCCGTTAAACATTTCCTCATCAGTATCGACGTCATTATCGGAATTCACTATAGACTCAAGGATATCATTCTCATATTGCCGATACATCATTTCGTCTACCACTCCTTGATCGCCTAAGTCACGTTCTAAACAATCAAACGGATCACCATCTTCATAATCATCATATTCATGACCATCCCCATCGTTATCATCCTCCCCATCGTTATCATCATCCTCTTCATTATCACCTTCTTCCTCATTATCACCATCCCCGTCATTCCCTTCGTAACGGCTACATCTTTCAATCACCGGAGTCAACCGACGACTACTTTCACCCACATTCCTATTTACAAGGTGGTCATGCACATTAAAGCTCCCCTCATTAACATTTACTCTTACGATCTCATTCCCCACATTACCACCATGCATACTTCTTGAACTTCCTGCCCTCTCTTCATTGCCATAATGAGCAGAAACTGATGTAACATATATTTCTTGAATGCGATCGTCATTGCACATAGCAAATTCACACAACAATCTCACATCCTCATCATCACCAATAGGTACTAACACAAACTTAATGCCAGATGCGGTATACGAAGGAACGGGATATCTATGACATATTTCCAACCTACTTCCTTCATTCAATCTCATTGCATTTGAGATAACCCTTTCTAATTGCACATAATCAATTTCACCCGATACCTTTAAACGTTTCAGAGGACCCCTATTATAACAAACTCCTTCACTACTATGAATAACCTTCCCATTTCCATACAACAGTAAATGTACGTGCGACATTGAAGAAACGTAAGATAGTACTTACGATATAGAGAATAACGGCTTCAATCGACTTCCAAATACCTACAATTATTTTAAAAATTTACAATTAATCTCTACATTCAAACATCCACAAATCAAATAACACATAAATCTAATCAAACACAAATCAAATAACACTACTATCAAATAACTATAATTTCACCGTACCCTAAATTGAACTAACCGTAAATTCAACTCTTCCAAATACCTACAAATAAACCCAACATCAACCCTAATTTCAATTAACCCTAAATTGAACTTAACCCTAAATTCACCTAACCCTAAATTCAAAATAACTCTAAAATCGACAAAACCTAATCTAACGGCGTGAAACGCTTACAATAACGGACGGAATGGCGGGAAGTGAAGACGGGAGGAATGGACGGATCTAGGGCACACAACGGGGACGCGGAGGCAGGAGGAATGGACGGATCTAGGGCACACAACGGGGACGCGGAGGCAGGAGGAATGGACGGATCTAGGGCACACAACGGGGACGCGGAGGCGGATCTAGGGCAGAGAACGGACGGACGGGTAGAGGACGAACGGGCGGCCGGGCAGACGATGAACGGGCGGCCGGGCAGAGGTGGGACGCGCGGGCAGACAAAGACGGCCGGGGAGGGGAGGGACGGAGGTTTTTTAGGTCGGGGGAGGCGCTTAAGTCGGGGGGAGGAAGAAGCCGACTTGTCGATAGTCGGGGCGGGGGCGGGTTTTGAAAACCCGCCCCTTGTTAAAGTAAGAGAGGGGCGGGTTTCCAAAACCCGCCCCTGGTGGACATGGGAAAGGGGCGGGTTCCCAAAACCCGCCCCTGGTGGACATGGGAAAGGGGCGGGTTTCCAAAACCCGCCCCTTCTGGGACTAAGAGGAAGCCCCCCCGTGCACTTGAAAATTTTCCAAGTGTCTGGGGGGCGCATTTTGAGAACCCGTTTTCATGGAAAGACGGGTTCTCAAAACGCGCCTTCATGGTATGTGTGCACTGCCCATAGGGGCGGGTTTTGGGAACCCGCCCCCTTGCATTTTACACCGAGGGCGGGTTCTCAAAACCCGCCCTTTTTGTTATCCCGGGGGCGCGGTTTCAAAACGCGCCCCATCGACGGGATTTCCATAATTTACAAAACTTCGGCCGTTTTTGCCGAATTTTTTTAAAAACGAACTGTTCATCCGTACAATCCTCCCAAAACAACATGTACAATCCTCCCAAAACAACATCAAGTTCGACTCGTTTTAACTTCTTTGTCAAGGTACAAACAACATTCATACACCAAATCCCTAGAACACAGGAGGAGAGAGAAGCCGCTAATGCTTATTCTGGCTAATTCCGCCGGCGACAGTGCTCCATGCCTCCCCGACGGCCCTGAGCACGTGAGGCACCGCGCGTAACGTTACCCCGGCGGCGACGGCTATGGCAAAGGCCTGCGCCTGGCCAGGCTTGGAGTCCAGCTTCATCTCAAGGATAGCGAGCCGGTCGGCGGCGGAGTCTATCTTCCGGAGGGTGTCCCCGGCGGCAGGGAGCTTGTCCTTGGCGCGGGAGGAGGAGATGGAGCGGAGGAGGAGGCTCTGGAGGTCCTCGATGACCTTGAGGGAGGCCTGGGCGTTGTCCAGTCCCCTCGACTCGTAGTAGGACACCAGCTCCTGCGGCGTCGGCGGCCTCTCCATCTTCCTCATCTTCGGCGCCGGCGCCGGCTCTCCCGCCTTAGGGCCGGTGCTGGATTTCATCTCCGACGAAAACTACTCTTAATGTCATCGGGATAAGGACCGGGCAGGGTTTTAAGACGACGTCGCAGACGGAGGAAGGACGGCTGAGTATGGGCCTGACCTAGGGCTAGGCCCATTAACTCGGGCCCATTGAAGGGAGATCAAGAGTGAAGACCGAATAGATTGTAATGTCCTTTAGTCTTCTTACAGGCACCCAAAAAAGGCTACTCAAGACGTACAACCACCAACTTCAAGAAACAACAGCCTAAAGTAAAGGAAACACCACCGTCCATCAGTCCTTCCTTTGGAGGAGTTGTATGCTAATGATATGCAATTGAAAGTAAAACTGGCGCTGGGTGCTGGGTATTGTATTTTGTAGCTATGCCACAGGGTGATCTAGGAACTAAAATCACAGGAAGATTGGGGCCATGACCAGGGTTATGGTGGAGAGCATCTTTATCAGGACATGGAGGGAGGGCCCCGCTGTGTCCTTGAATGGGTCGCCCACCCTGCATCCATAGGAAAGGCACTGAGATCAGTTTAAGGAATGGGAAGAAAGCAGGGGCGACAAGGGCAAGTCCAATCAGGACTGAGGAATCGGATCATCAGTGGCCTCAGATTCAGGGATGTTAACGCAGAAGATGACTTACGTGTCCCCGGTAACCGCTGCTTTGTGGCATTCACTCCCTTTTCCACCGAGGACCCCTGTCTCGATGTACTTCTTCGCGTTGTCCCATGCCCCACCGGCTGTGTTTAGGAAGAGTGCCATTAGGATACCGGAGACTGTTGCAAACATCAGCAATGCAGCCACCACTTTGGCTCCCAGGAGGGGATGCCCGGTGTAATGACCTAGAATCCTGAAAATGAATCCTGCAAAAGATGCCCAGCATGATCAAGTGAACCAAGATACCCACCATCATTGTGTGGAAACAACTGGCAATCAAGGTTACCCACCAATTGCAATAGGGGAAACAATAGCCAAAGCACCGGGTTTTATCATCTCCCTCAAAGAAGCAGAAGCCACAATAGCAACGCATCGACCATAGTCCGGCCTTTCCTTGTAATCCTACCATAAACAGAGGAAAAAGTTTCACGATAACGCCAACATAGGAACGGACGAAAACACTTTGAAGATCAACTACCATAATTCCAGGCCTCTCAATGAATTGTCTCCGCACTTCTGTAACGACCTCCTGTGCAGTTCGACCCACTGCAGAACATGCCCATGCACTGAAAACGAAGATAAGCATGGATCCCAACAATCCACCGACAAAAACTTCTGGAATGGCAATGTCAACCTGAATGACACATGTTAACAATGAAGCAAACATATTCATCAGGCATCCACAAAACTAACATGCCAGATGGGCTTGTCTCCTCCAATTTCACCTGTTTGAAAGGTTCGTGTGCAAATGCAGCCACCTCATCCATGTATGCACTAAACAAAAGGAAGGATGCAAGAGCAGCAGATCCAATCGCAAAGCCTTTGGTAGTAGCTTTTGTGGTGTTACCGACAGCATCTAGCACATCGGTGATCTCTCGAACGCTTTCAGGCTGCAAGAACATTTTCATTAATCATCCCATGCCAAAAATAATTTGAAGGCACAGGATTTTCAGCTTTTGCATACATCCCTACTCTCCATTGAAATATTAGAGAAGAATATAAAGGAAAAAAGCTGTTCACCTGCTGACTCATCTCTACAATGCCTCCAGCATTATCTGCTATTGGGCCAAACATATCCATTGTAAGAATATAGGCAGCAGTACTGAGCATTCCCATTGTCGCAACAGCAGTTCCAAAAAGCCCTCCAGTGGAATGTCCACTCTCATCCAGCAATCCCGAGGTTTGGCCCAACCAGAATGCAGATATTATTGATACACTTATCACAAGGACAGGAAGGGCGGTTGATTCTAAACCCAGGCTTACTCCTGCGATAATGTTCGTCCCATGACCAGTGGAGCTGGACAGAGCTAAGGCACGCACAGGCCCATGCTTATAGTCGGTGTAATACTTGGTAATCCAGACAAACACATAAGCTGTCATGATACCAACCAACCCACACAAAGCAAAGTTCAACCATGCAGAAGGTGCTTGCTCTGTATAAAGCATCCATCTTGTAGACTGCCATATGTTAAATTAACAAGTCAATCTATCATGTCTCAAAGAGAGCCCACAAAACAAAAGCAAGCAGATAATAAACAAATGCCTGAGCATGACTAGCTGAATTCAGCGCAGCAGAGAAGTATTACCGCAACAAAAGCTATAACAGCCAGAACTATACTGACAGAATATCCTTTCTGAAGAATTTCCATAGGATCCTCCATAATAGCCTTCACACCCGCTTTGCTAGATCCCCCGATTGATAGTATTCCAACTGATGATACTACAAGGTCAAATGAATGAACGACAAGAGGAAACAAGATGAAACCAGAAGGATCTGCAAGACGGCACAGTCATGGAATCAGTACTCACCACATGGGCATGTGACTAACAGAAATAACAACAAAACAATAATATCCCTAAAAAATGGTGTATGAAGACATGGGATGTGTCGTCACATAAAGAAGCATAGGCTGCCTGAAGGGAAAAATTGGAATACTCCTCACAGTTGTCAGCATAATAGTACAATATTCAAAGCCCATATTAATATAGTCGAGGAATTTTGCCTTATGAGATGCAAAAGAATTTTTCGCCCTTAAAAAATACAGAACCTGGACTATCTGTCAATTGGGACAGAAACAAAAAAGGACATAAATCCTTTCTACCAGGAAAAAAAAAAAGAGAAAAGGACAGCGGAGAGACACTTACCTTCAATTTTACAATGATGAGCCATTGTTCCTCCGAGTATCATAGCACTAATAATTTCAGCTGCAATGCTTTCGAACAGATCTGCCCCACGAGCTGCACAGTCGCCAACATTGTCTCCAACCTAATAGCACGGCATGAGCATAAACAACTGATGGAGATAATAATCTTAAGCACAAATAGTTTGAAATCTTATGCACTCCTATAAGTGAAGGTGTTCAAATATCCAACAACCAAAGCACTAGAGATTCTCCACACCAAGCAGAATTTTGTCCTCTCCTAATAATAAACCTACTTTCACCATCTGACCAGATAAATAAACCAGAAGCAGAAGGTACAGAAGATGAAAGGGATTTTTTATACATAATAGCAGCTGTGACACCTTATACCAAGAATGACAAAACATAAACTGTTTAGGAAACAGAGCGAAGATTACCAAATCTGCTATCACAGCAGGGTTACGTGGGTCATCTTCAGGTATTCCCTGTTCTACTTTTCCTACGAGATCAGCACCAACATCAGCTGCTTTAGTGTATATTCCACCTCCAAGTTGAGCAAACAGTGCTACGAATGATGCTCCAAATCCATAACCAACCAGCAGAAGAGGCACTGCAAGTAAGACCATAATATGTGCATTGTGAGAATCGTCTCCAGCCATATCTTTGGCATGGAAAGTGTGTGATGCAAAAAAATCAAGAAAAGAAGAGGAAAAAGAAATGAAAACATTGATCTAGCATGCGGATTTTAACGAGCCCATTTATCTTGAGGCTTCTTATAAATTAACTCATTATATCTTAACAAAGAAAATGGCCAAGGATGAAAAACTAGATAAAGTACAATGCAGAACCATGTTCGTCATGTAAGTACCTCACAGTCATAAGGATTTCTATTCAGTGCCAAACTCATCTACCACTATGACAATAAACAAATATCAGAAGTAGGTGTCACATACATTCAGTAACCTTCACTCCACCGGGAGTATCCACGCCCAACCCAACGTAAAGAACTGCATAGAGGACTGATATCCCGACGACCGCCATGCCAACAACCACCAAAGCCGAGAAGCCACCAGCGCGAACTGCAACCTACATTTCACAGTCAGTAAAAATTGTGCAAATTCCAGCGAGAACAAGGGATGAAGGGGCCAAACCTGAAGTGCCTCTCTCGCAGATCGTCTTGCAGCACTGGAAACTCGAACATTTGCACGGACCGACACCCACATACCAATGTAGCCAGCAATACCCGAGCATATTGCGCCCAAAAGAAATGAAGCAACTGTGATGTAGGCAGAAGTTGACCTGTTCCAACAGGGGTTAATTAAGTCTTAAATGGACACTACCTCTCTTAAATAGTCACTGAAATACCTTCCAAGACCAGAAGATTCTTGTTGAGGAGTTGAATTTCGGAATAAATAAATGAAGAGGATAAGAAAAGCTAGCAAAATTGCCATCTTAGAGATAGACCCATATTGCGTCCTAAAGAATCCCTCAGCTCCATCGCGAATGGCATCCGAAATCTACAAATTTGAATTACAAAAATGAGGAAACCAGGCCAAGACCGTTTGCAATCTTACTGCTATTTCATGACAAACAATAATACATTGCTAAAAGTTAGAAATTTTCCCACGTCCTTTATGGGAGGATGAACTTGATGTGGATATGTTACAATCGCTTACATGTAACAAAAGAAGAGCCTAAAATAAAAGCAAGGGAAAGTGCACCTCGGTCATTTCTGGAGGGCCCTCATCCTTTGATAATACCCACTTCGCGAGGAATATCGATAGCAGGAAGCTGACTATGCAAACAGTGAACACAAACACGATGACAGGAGATGTGCTAGCACCAATATAGAATATCCCTCCGAAAACCAGAAGCAGCAATACAAGAAGAACCCGGACATTTATCCCCATAAGCAACTGAATAATCTGCAACAAAAGAAAAAAAAGCAGTTGACCCCAAAATGAATGTGAACATAAAGTCAAAAGTAGCAGCAACGGCAATTGGGTTCAATTTCTGACCCACGGAGTCTGTGGCTTAGTGCGCATGTTAGGGAAGGTCCTGAGCTTTTCCTGGTAAGGGCCCAGGTTTCCGCCCTCCACATCCTCTTCCATGAGTATACTGTGGTTGGAGTTAACCCTCCTAACCACAGGAAAAGGGTTGTACTCGCCACCAAGGGGCAAGTCAACCCCTGAACCCGGTCGCTGAATTTTTGGAAGCTCCACTCCGTTCCTATCCTACTAGAAGTAGGTGGGCAGGACGACACGCGACTCCTACAGGAATGATTCCTTCAGCCCGCGAGGGATATCATCTGAAAGTAATAACAGAGCCCGATTAGCAAATGCCTCCGCAACAGAAAGAGCATCATCATCAACAACAACAACGCCGGCACCGCTGCAACAATCAATCAATCAATCCATCCATCAGAATGAAGTAATTAGAACCAGCGCAGATCTAATCTCCATCCCAAAATCAACCCTACGGAAGAAGAAGAAAACTGGGGTGCGGCACAGTGCAGCATCACCGGGAAAAATCACGAGAAAACGACCACACAATCGAAAGTGGGAGATCCGGGGGCAAATCACCAAAAGGACGCACCGATCGGGGGATGGAAGAAGAGGAACTGCGGCAGGCTTTGAATCCTGGCCAACCTTCACAACAATCCCTCCGATCAGTTCGTTTTGACTTGACTCCCTCCCATCCCCAAAAGGAAACGCCTTCCTTCCTTTCTGCTGTTGCGTTGTGTATTCTGTGCGCTTTCTCTTCTCACTCTTTTTATTTTGCCCAAATACTCAAATATATTCGAAAATTTAAAATTTTTTTCGTCTAACATTTACAAAATATCTTTTTACATCCTAATACTATACCGTTATCTTAATTATATTCACGGGGACTGACGGAGTCCTACTTGGTGCTGACATAATAGTTATAGTTAACATCGTCAACACTATATTTAATCTATTTTTCTCCATAATAAATTATCAAATATATCTTAAACGTTGACATTTTTTTTCCAATTTACCCTAAGATTTAAAAAATATAATCTCATATCCCGACGTTAAGTCACTATCTTCATTATATTTTATGTTAGCGGTCGACATTAACGGGATCCTGCGTGACATTGATATAATAATTAACGTTATTAGCACTATATTTAATCTATTTTTTATCAAATTAAACCATAAACCCTGAATTTACGAGTTTTGAGTAGGTTGGTTTCCGGATTTAAAGTTTCAAATATATTTTAATCTTATTCTTAACAAATATTTTAATCATATTCCCGACTCATCCTACACCGGTACCCGACCACAATATCACGCCGACCGTTAATCCCCTACTATTATCCCACCCTGACCCCCGTTCCCAACCCCAAAACGTTGACATCTCAAAAATGTTAGTTTGGAGTTGTGCGTTTGTATAACAATGTTGACATACTTATACATGGTTATGGATAATGACTGTGTTTTTGCCTAGATAATATATGACAATGTGCTTACGTGGGCGTATTTTGAAATTTAGTAATCATTGATATGTTTAAAACATTTTAACTTTGACTCTAATTAGAAAAACTATAATTTATTCATAATAGCTAAAAAATCTATTACAATATTTGTTCGGGATACAAGAGGATATTTTTCAAATGTTAGGCTAAATTGAAAAAAAGTGACAAAGCTTAGGATATATTTGATAATTTATCATGATGAAAAAATAGATAAAACGTAGCATTAACGACATTAATTACCACATCAACGCCACGTAGGATTCCGTTAGCGGTGATGGCTAACGAATGATATAATAGAGATAATAACCTAACGTTAGGATGTAAGACCATATTTTTCAAATGTTAGGCTAAATCGTAAAAAAATATCAAAATTTAGAATATATTTGATAATTTGTCATTTGAAGAAACAAAACATGAGGGTGAAATGTAGTTTTTTTTTTTGTAGTGGTTTATTTATTTAACATTACAGAGATTTATAAAATTAACCCAGAAAATGATAGTGAATTAAATCCTGAATAATAAAGTTTTTTCTTAAAAATAATTGAATAGTAATTTATCCCTAATAAAAGGTCTAGGTAAAATAGGTATGCTTTAATTAAAAAAAAAAACTTTTCGAATGAGGACTCCACTATTTTTAATGATATGAATTCCTCGGTCTTATCCCTTGCTCTTCCCCGCAACAATAAGTAGTTTTCCTTTTCACCTTTATCCAAATTCAGAATTTTCGTAATAATAATTATAAGTTTTTTTCATATATTGATTCGGACGATAATTTTTAGGTGATTTTTCTTCGCACTTTAAAAAATTTAAATATTTAATCGTAATTAGTTACTTTTATTATCATGATTTATTTAACTTTAATTTTTATCGGACGTAAATTGAGTATTATGAAAGAAATTTCAAAATTCGAATGTATGAAATAGGCATTACGGCGCAACGAAACCTTTTTGACAAATTATAAAAAATGAATAAAAATAAAAATTAAATAAAAGTATTCCATTACGACGGGTTACAATTGTATCATAAAACGATAAAATATCAATTTAAGGGCATGAAAAAAGTAGTGCTTGAAAAGAGTAGAGCTTTATTCCTAAAAATCTTTGGTTTTCAAAATAATTCTTCAAATCGGGCGATAAAACTTGATATTCTCAAATTTAATCGTCCTGTTTGACAAATTATTTTGTTTAAAAAACAAAGTTGGAAATGAGTAGATACACAAATTGATATTTTACATTTTTTATAATATATTTTAATAAATATAACTTATTCTATCGATCGGGTAATGTTTCGAATACTATAGAATAGGAAAAACGTTTAGGAACAAGAACAATTTATACCATGATTCAAGTTATTCATTCAATAAATTATTGAACCCATAAGGAAGTCATCCTTTGATGAGAGATTTAGGCAAAATAGTTCAATCGTTTGGCAATAACAACAGTGAGTCCCTGCTAGCCGATGCAACTTTGGACACGGAGCCGGATCAGCGAGCGTGGACCATCCAAGAGGTATTCCATTTATGTTATCCTAAGGTAAATGGGTGGTTCATCGGTTCTCATAATAACTCTTGACACTTTACTACCATATAGGAAACAAAAAACAAAATTCAAAATACCCATGCAGCAGCAAATGTCTCCCCCACCCTTCGTGATCATGATAATCCACCTGATGAACATCAATCAGGAAACAACAGATCGTACAGTAGACAAAATCACTACTCTCTAAATAATTCCTTCCTCCTAACAAGGGTTCCCCCCCCCCCCCCCCCCCCCCCCCCCCCCCCCGCGGCTTGCTTCATCCCAAAGCACCTTCTCAAAAATCCAGCAGGTTTTGCCAAAAGAAATCCCCTCCTAACCGACCATTTATTTATTCTTTTTTTTTTTACTCATGCCGTATCGAGCATATCCAACTATTTTTCCTGCCAGATTGCCATTCACCGGCAAAAACAAATCCAACGAACTGTGCCAACCTCCAAAAAGGTATGTTTTCACCCATAACCGCCGAACCTCCCCAGATCCAGCAATTAAGTACGAGGAAGCTTACAATAAATACCTCGTTTGTCGTGACAGCATATCAGTCTGCTTTAGACCGTCCCTTTTGTTTCCGAGCCACTGGTGCTGCTAGTCCTTGACCCAGTCCCACCGGAGGCTGGGAGTCTTCAGTAGAAGATGCTTGCCGCTGCTTGTCCTGTTTGCTGTCATTCGCAGCATTTTGGCCATTGACTTCCTTGCCGACTCCATTGGCCCCTTCGCCAGTGACATCAGGGGTCATGCCAGAGTTAATAATGTTGAGGAGTTGGGTGAGGGGTTGCAAGGCTTGAACGGGAACCCCGTGAGGGCGTATCAGGAGACCCCTTGCAGCAGCTTTTTTTCTTACTTCTGCAGCTGCACGTGCTGCTCTTTCATCCATCCCTCTTCCTCGGGGATGACTCTCGCCAATAATAGCAGCGTTGAGAGACTGGTTTATCGAGGAGCCAGAATTTCCTGTTCCACCAGATACGGCAGCCGCTTGAAATGCATGTATCAAGCCTGGATGGGCCTGTACAAGTTGACATGATGAAATAATTGCCCCATACAGCAATAATACTAATAAAGAATAGCACGTGTCACCCTGGCCGTTTACAAAGAGGGCATGCTTATGAAATAATGCAAAACCGAGATAAAGTACTAAAAGGTTAACTTTCCTACTAGTTCACATAAAGCATCTAATTTGTAACATATGCAACACTGGCAAGGAATGACATGATCTCCAAGAGATGCAGAAGTAATTGGCAATAGCTACAATTTATAGTTGTTCATTGTGCAATTTCTATAGTACAAAGGCCCATTAAGAAAAGCTTATAAAAGAAGAAAGGAGAAGTTTATCTTCCCGGACGATATTCACAGCTTATCTCCAAGATTCAGTTATCTATATCATTAGCTCCCGCCACAATCAAAATCAACAATCAACTACTAACCTTCAGAATATCAATAGCCTTCTGAGCAGACGCTGCGTTCAAAGCTTGGCCCTTCTGCTTTTGCGCATTCATCTATCAAAGGGAAAATGAAAGGTCAAGCATTTCTTTGGTTCATAAGTGTGGCTCCCACTTATCAGAGTTCAACTTGTTTATTTAAGCACTATAACTAAACAGAAAAAAAGGATAAAGCAGATTCACATTCCATCACATACACATTGTCAGTGTCTGGCGTAAGACACCCACACTTTTCCTAGATGTAAAAAGAAACATGAGCGACGGACAACATTCCTTTACCTGAAGCTCCCGCATCTTAAACGTCTTCATCCAGTTCTGGGAGTCCTTGGTCCGTGAATCCTCCTCACCCAGTTGTTTGACAAGTATATCATATGTCTTCTTCTCATGCTGAAATATATGAATCCAATGTCAGAATCAACAGATGCACGTATTTGACGAGGTAATTGCATTCAGGATTCATGCCTGATGAGAGAGCTTAAAAGCACCCATGCAATTAAATGCAATGGCGAGAGCATGATAGCAAACTGCAGTTTGAATATGTTCTTCCCCCAGCAGCCTCTCATTTTTTTTCAATGCTTCCTGCAGATAACGGAGGGCTGTGTCCATCTTGCCAATATCCTGATACATCATTGCCACGTTAATAAAAGTGGCAGCAACGTCTGGGTGATCAGGACCTGAAGAGAGACTGAGCAGTAACAGCGCCCGTGCCATGTGCCGCAATGCAAGTTCGGTTTGATTCAGACCATGGTAGAAAAGAGCCATATTACCATAGCTGCAGTGACAAAGAAAAGCTATACACTGAGAGAAGAAACAAAACCATGGAAGTAGTATGTTGAAACAAAGAAGGATGGCATAGATAGATTAATTCATTCAAAGCTCTACCCGGCCCCTGGCACTTGGCCACTTGTTATTTTGTTAAGACTTAAAAAAGCATAGTGCTTCTTGGTAAATTAGCAATGCCCCTCAGACAAGCTGTCTCGAATTCCAGTTATGGTGTACAGGACATAAAATGAAAATAAAAATTATATCTGCTTCTCCGTGGAGGCCTTACAATCTCTCATAGAAATGGAAGTAAAGTCCATATAAAAAATGGCAAGTTAAACTGAATGCTGAAGCTTTAGATACTCAACTTGTATAGAGCTCAAGATTAGCAATAAACTAGATAACGTAAGAAACAGAAGATACTAAAAGACAAGGGTCTAAAATTAGTGCCTGTGAGCAGTGTCAGGGTGGTCCAAGCCTAGGCAGCGTTCATTAATGATCAATTCCTTATGCTGCTGCATTATGGCTCCAGCCATATCTCCCGCATGATACAAAACCATGGCAAGGTACCTGCATTATTGGATTGAATCACTATTAAACATGTGAAGGGAGAATGGAGCAAAGAAACAAGAACTATTTCAAGAACAGTGTCAATGGAGATATAAAACACTAGTAATTGGTTATATCTGGAGAAATAAAAAAGGTAGGAAAACAACAAAAGAAAATCAAGTCATTTTCTTACACAAAAAAAAAAAGAGAATGAAGCAAAGGGATATACCGACAGCAATTGGCAACTTCTCGGTGCATTGGACCAGTGACCTGCAGTTCAATGCCAAATGCCGATGACTTAGAAACATAATAAGTGCATAGGAACAGTTACGTAGACCTTCGCGGGACCGAGCTTAAGTGGAAAATGAGATCTCAACCTGTTGAAGCATTGAAAAGGCTTCAGAAAATAATGTATAGGCTTCACTGAGCATTCCCTGTAATAAAGCCAGGTAAAAGGGGCTTTAATGATCTCTGATTTGAGTGAAATGGAAATTAATTCCAAAACATCCTTTCTTCTGTTTCACTGCTGTGTTAACTGTAGTGCAGATTAAATAGGGACAACCGACTACCTCCCTAACTTTCATAGAAACCATGTCACAAAGCAACAGAATCTGCCAAAGATGGACTTGGTCACATGACCAAGTTCATTCCACATATTCAGTATCTTATGAGGCACATAAGGACATCACCGCATAGCTGAAGAAAATTTAATGCATTTCAAATCACTTTCAACATTCCAGACTCCCATTAGGCAGGAAAGCATAAGGAATAATGTACCTCTGCCAATTGGACCTTTCCAAGTTCCACAAGATCCTTTGCTTCCGAACAAAGCGGAATCGAATGCTTCACAACAGGTTGAATATCCAAAATATCGGATGCTAGGAAGGGTGTTGCAGCACTTAGATCATACTTCCGAGCAGCAATACTAACGCCCACCTGTAATACAATTCAGCATCAGGCACAAGAAACTAGGAGATGTTAAAAAAACAATGAGTATTTAAAAATTCTAGAAGTACTCCTAACCTTTTGACTGAAGTTACGGATCACTGCAACTTTCTTAACCCTCAATCTTGCATCTTCAGCCAGTTCAAACTACATGTATTTACAAGTTACAAATAGAAATTTTGCAAAATAATAAAAAACAAATAATGACATGCATTATCTTAAGATAGTAAAAAAATAATAATAATTCATTTTGGAAGTTTCAGGAATATGAACTACCTATCACCCAGATAGACGTAATCGACTCTCGGAAATTTCTGACTATACATCAAAATTGTGACAATTACATATGAATTAAACACGTTGACTAAGATCCAAGTGTAGAGTCTACGGGAAGCGCGAGAGTGAAAGACGTGTATAATTTGGTATACTATTAAAAAAAGTTTACTTGGTCAGAAACACAACACGGTGGTTATACTAAGCTCATTTCCTAATTCTTCAAACTACAAATAGCATAAACTTTTACTAAGGGAATTGGCTAAGCACAGAAACAGAAATCTAATTCAAGAGAAAGTATAACATTGGAAGAAAAGAGGTGAGGCATTAAAGGTGAGCAACCGCAACTGAGAGTGAAATTTTCTAAGACATGAAGTCCTTTCAACAAACCAACCTGGTACTTGAGCTTCGCAAATTCTTGAATGTCTGACCAGAGGGTGTCGGAACTGAAATTCATATTCCCCAATTGATTTCTTTTCGCAGTGCTTCTGTTTTTCCATCTTCCTTGTCCTCTTGGCGACTTGCCGGAATGGTGGTGGTTTCCTTGATCCTGACAACAATACAAATATAAGTAGCAGCTTCTAGCTTAACATTCACAAGCATTGAACTTAGTTCATGGGATCACAGAAACCCATCCTGACAGGGGTAATAAATATGCATTATGCTGATAGTAATGTTTGATAAGAGCATGGGTGATAAACTTTCAACTTCCTTTTCATTAGTAAGATAAATACGCTATCCTAGAAGTTCAGAATATGCATCTCACCAATATTTGTAAACCGTTATGATATGAATGCCAAAAAAGGAAAAGTAATGAATGGCAGGATCTACCTTCTTCTGTGATCTGGAATGCAAACTGTTGCCAGCCACCTTACCAGCAGGGGCTTGGCCATCTCCAAAGAAGCAATTAAGAAAGTGTGAAATCAAGGAAGCAAGGTCATGGTCTTCAGTATCTCTTAAAAGATCCTATGAAAACAGTAAAATATTTATAATGTATAGTATAGACGGCGATAGAGGAAGATTAGATGACGCAGACTGCTTTTTCACAGGGAAAGTAGCCGAAGGATCTGCTTTCACTAGGAATCAACATAAGCATATTAAAAGAAATGCCAGAAATTTCAGATATTTGGTCTTCTGCTCGACTACTTGGAGAACAGAAACAAGTAAATTGAAATATCTCTGCAGGTTAACTAATCCCAACATTTGTTTATTTGATACGCGCTCAGTCAACAAAAAGGATTATATTGGCAAATTTATCAGTAAAAAAAAGATGCCATATTTACATAAAATTGTGTATAAAAAGATAACGTACATGGAGCTTAAAAGAGTACAGTACAAACTGGCTGTAGAACAATCCGAATCAAGGGACGTTTGGATAACTTCCCATATAAATAAAACCACACTAACCTTGAAAATGTGCTTAGCTGACCTCACCACAATTTCATTGGAACAGAGGTCCCAAAGATGTGGCAAATTCTTGGTCCCTTCGGCCACCTATCAAGATAACCCTCATAAGGAAGCAAACAGGCAAGGAATTAAAAAAGAAAATTGCAGCCAAGATATCCCAGGACATGAATTGCAAGTTGGTAAATATTTTGCAAACATTTATCTGTGAATTTATAAACCCACCTTTCCCAGGTAACGAACATTGATTCCATGAGCATGGAGGGCTTCTGTCAATGTTTGGCCATCCATGGGTGAAACTTCAAGAGTGCAAAGATCTTGTATAAACTTCGGAAGCACTACATCTCTGAGATACAAGCTAATTTTTCTCACGTTTTCTTCATCTGAGGCTATTTCCTAGTAAGGACATTGAAGAATATATAAGTGAAATTTCAATTGCATCAAACTTCAAAGCCCGCCAGAATTTAACTAACCTCTTCACTCCCAGCCAACTTGAAATCAGTAAACACGTTCGGGTTAAATAGTACGTCACAACTTTCAGGTTCTTGAGCCGCACTATGATTCGTAGATTGCAAGTCTTCAGATTTCTCCTATGTACCAGCAATATACAACAAACAGTAAGTGCAGAAGAACAAACATACAGAAAAACTATAAGCACCATCTCAGGCTTCTTAGCAATAAACCATTCTGGAACATAGAGTGACTGGCTTTCATTTGGGGATGAGAACAGTGTTAATGGTTCATCTCCCCATGCTCAAGAGTCAAAAGCGTGATTGCCGATAGGAAAACTACAGAACATGAGCTGGTTCTCACTAAACATGATGATGAAACCAGATCTTCAATTTCCTATGGTCCAGCCCAAAAGTTATGACGGATAATATGAGGAGAAAGTTCCCCTTTTTAAAGCAAATGAACCCACTTCTGCCATCATGCTGAACTCCTAGTCGTAGCTCATTGGGATGAAAGTTTCTTTCCAAAGAAAACATGGAATGGATTAAAGTACAAGTGGATTAGCTGATGACACGACACCAACGAATACCACATTGTCAGAAGGACCTCAATCCTTAATTTTCACATAGACAGAAATGAGTGAGGAACTAAATGTCTAACATATTGCAGGTAACATTTTTTAGCCGGAAATTCACTCCATATGCAGTCAGGCATCCGGCTGGAGACCCCTTTCACTCTCTCCCAGAAGTCAATGCTGATGAAGAATTTCATACTAGAAATTAATGCCAATGGCTACAGTCTGGTCATGGCATAAAGGATGGATGTAGGAAGACAGACAAAAGCCTTCCAAATATAACAGCCTCAAGTTCTTTAACTTCCCGAGGATATTTTTAAGACCATTAAAATTGATGTTGAAACCAATACGATGATACTCATACCTTCTTCCCATTTGATAAGGTCCACTACTTAATAGAAAGGCCATAATACAAAGAAAACCCCTCCATAAATGACTTCTTTATAATAAAATTGACAGAAGACTATTTATTAGTTTAATAGAGATCACCAAACACAACAAGAGAGCACCTCATTTGACTGGTTAAAGAAGTGATAAAATGAAATCTTCACAGCGTATAAAAATGTCAACTGTACCTTTGAGTCAACAACAGTGAGGGATAAGATAAAAGGTTTGGAGCTCAAAGAGACAACTACCTCCGGATTTTGGAGTTCTCCCATGTTGGCTTCATTTGATTCAGATGGTGCTACAGCATTTGCATCGGCATTAGAATGTTTTTTCTGCTCTGAACCTTTTCCCTGATTGAATAAGGAAGGAATTAATAGATAGGTTAAATCCAAAAAATTATTTATATTAAGGTGACAATACATTCATAATATAAGTCAAAATAAACAACTTCATCATACCTGGCAAAAGGACGTGACCAGTTCTGGCCTCAAAACACAAAATCGCGAACCAGGTCCAGTGTAGTTGGCATCACGAGGCGTTACTCTCATTAAGTCAAGAAGATAATGCCTGATCCCAAGAAAGATAAAATGAGGCACAAGTTCTCTAATTTAATTTGCAACCTAGATGCTAGAGAAAAAAAAAGGACAATTATCCTAAAGAGGGGGAAATTAAAACACAATACTAAGAAAAGGGCCCCACACACTTTTGACTATGGTAATCACCATCACAAGTCACAGAACTATGAAAATAAGGAATTATTCGGTTAGGAAATATCAGTTCACAGAAGCTAATCTGCCGGCACATATTTTAAGATTTGTGACACAAGAAACAGAAGAGATCAGTTAAAAAATTATCAACACATTCTTTAGTAACTCCTTTCAGCAGTAAAACCATTAATTCTCTACTTATTCTCAAAAATAGAGGAAGACAACAACTCATATAATTCTCTACTTATTCTCAAAAATAGAGGAAGACAACAACTCCTGTAATGGGACAAGACAAGCCAAACATCCCCAATATCTGACACGAATAATGTGAAAAAGGTTTAAAAAATCCTATTACTGTCAACAAAAGATGCAGCACCCTTAATATTTGCTTTTTTTTTTTAAATTGAAAATTTTAAGCACTTAAGATTTAAAAATGAAGTGATCCAGCCAATAACCATATATTCCCCATTTCCTCATAACTCAATAGCAATCTCAAAGGGATGATCAATGTACGGAAATGATAAGGACCACATGGCATCTTTTGGCAAACACTGAGACTTCTGAAAAAATGTTCTCTTTATTTCTAGACAACAATGAAAAACCAGGAATAAAAGTATAAAATGACCTGCCAACACAAAAGCCTAAATTTTGGTCATAAGGACAACCAAACCGAGCCAAAACAATGTTTACCTGTCATCGCTACCAACAATACCCTTGCATTCAACTGGTCCAGCTAATTTAACGATATTTCCTGAACCATCGAGGACAGAATGTTCCTTCAGATGAAGGTGCTTAGCTGCCTCAAGGACCTAAATACAAGCAAAAATTATAAAATATAAATCAGTCGTCCAAGATTCAGGTAATCAAACCTAGCTAGTCAGCACAACATCAACCAAAATAAAGAGATCGGGATTCACTTTAGAATGAAATTCTTCATTCCAGCATATCTTCTTGCCATTGTCAACAGAACCATACAGTAGTGATTCTGACTTATCCCCCTGAAGAATGCCAGGCAAGACACTCTACAAGAAATACAAGATATAAGTGCCAGAAAGGCCAGAAAGAAGCTAAACATTCGAACTAATATGCCTTGATGAAAAGAAACTCCAATGATGAGTGCATAACAAAACCTTTGAAAACTGGAAAAAAAACACAGAAAAACATAAGCGGATTTGGCAATATACCTTTGGACAATGATAAAGAAAGAGAATTTCCATGCACTCTAGGCAGCAAAACCACAGGCAGAATTAATAGATCAACAGAACCAGACAAAATTTGTCTAGGCACAAACTTGGGGAAAAAACAGAATTCAAAACTTTCCCGGATGGCATACAAAAGAATGACATCCAACTTGAACAAAGAAAACTTAGATTCGCAGAAATCACATTACATTTGCAAAAAAAGCATAACAAAGATACTGGACCAACCTGAGCGACAACCCTATGACCCCTGTAATCGATGATGGCCATAGCTAGATTATAAAGCCCAGAAACATCAGCTTCCTGATAAGCTTTAGTGCCTTTCAGATCATTGTTCGCAGAAGCATAGGTGGCTTGCTCATTGTCAGCAGTCTCCACAGATACATTAGATTCTTGTTCTCCAATATTTGGCGTTTTCGTATTTACCGTTCCATTAGCACCACCAGATGAAGTTAAGACCCCAGTAGAAGCAACTTCAGATGACTCATGAACACAACTGGTGCTGTCATTAGTTATAGAGGAAACAGGTGTCCGTTTGCTAGACAGCAGGTCAAGGTCCGCGTCAATCGCAAAACTGAAGAATATATTGTTGTGTACATACCTAAAAATTAAAAGGAACAAAAACAGATTCATATGATTATGAGTGATTAATATCAGCCACCACTGAGTATTTTCCATGCAAAAGACCCCCGGGCAGAAGAGGCATTAATTTTGTGGAGTGCCATATAATAAAAGAAGATGATATTCAAAGTTCATTTTCACGAAAAATCCCCCCCAACAAATAAAACAACCACTTCAAACAAACTTACTGTCCCATTTGGAATTTGACTATATTTGCAATCGCTGTTCATCCAAAAGTTACTTCGCTTTAACTTCGCATCACATCAATTTTATAAAGATTAGATTAAAATTATGGGAACTTGATGATTGCACTAGAAAGATTGTGTCACCTCTGTCGATAGCATAAAGGTTGCAAACATGGTAGTTCAATTTAAAAATTTTTAGTGGGGATGGTAAAACAATCCAAAAGTTTAGGAAAAAAACTTTATCAGCAATTCGGATTTTAACCAAAAAAGTGGTATACTGACATGTGAAAGCACTCAGGGTCAGTTGGATTTATTGGGGGTATGCATCTGCTGATGACACCAACAGCACCGTTAACTGCTGCATCTACAAAATCAGAAGTCACCTTGTAGAGGGCCCGGTCACGCAAAATCCTACAATGCGAAGACAATAATATGGTTGGACAAGTGACAGGATTATCCCCATTTTATCAGGCTTTTAGGCAAACCTTTGGATTAGTTCATACCTCTCATGAGGATTGGTATGGGGAAAATCCCTACAAGACTGGAGCTCCTCATTCCAATCTCTCTGCATACCAATTAGTTCACATCCATAAGAAAGAGTAAGTGCATCCTCTGCTCTCGCTGCATCACGTCTATGATCTGAAAATAAGCCATCTTGTTAAAAAATTTCCACAATGAAATCTCATCATAATGAAATAGTCTCAAAGATATAGATGTCCATCTGGATATTATTGACTAAGGATGAAAGAATAAACCAATAGAGGTGGCAGGTAGAATAAAGACAAAACTGATAATGGGACAGAAAATCACTTGCATTGTTTATCATTACCTCCAAGGTACTAAATATGAACTTCGCCACTAATACCAAAAAAAGAAGTAATTTAGTACATCAGATTACGGTAGAATGTCCATAAGTAAATGAATGCATTAGTTGGCTTAAGGCCAATGCAAAACCAATTAAGATATTGCCAGAGTCAATTTCCATTGAGATACACCTTTTTTCTTTAACAGAAGACCTTGAGACAAAGAACTAAATATGATTTATTTGCTCATGAAACAAAAAAAAATGACAACATCAAAAAGCAACATCTGACTCCTTTATTCAAAAAGGAATGAGCAGGATGAAATGAGTCTGACTGACCAGGAACCGGGTATGAACCAAGCCATGAATTTGGTGGCAAAAGAGATTGAACATTTTCAAAAGGATGTGCCGCAGCCTTCTTTTCCAAAACTTCACGGAAAGCTTTTTCATCAAAAAAAGGAGCAGTTTAGTGGAGACTCAGGAAGGAACAAAGGGTGGCAAATCATCCACGACAAGTTGCATGAGCCACCTTTTTTAAACCTAGGACTGATTTTCTGCAGCAAACCAATCAGGGTAGTTGACTCTGCACTAGCTTTGCTTGGTCTCGGGTCAAGAGTATTCCCGGTGCTTGAATTTACATAAAACGTTCTTGTCGTACCAGTAATGCAGAATGAATTGTTTTCCAGCGTTACAACATCCAAATAAATTAAATCTCCCAGAAGCCTGGAAAGACAGCCAGGATGAAAGTTGAGTGAAAGTGTGAAACACTAAAAAGGTTCTCGGAAGCCAAGAAACAAAGTTGCTGGGATACATAGAGGCTTCCCCAGTTACCGTCTATATGTTGGCGGAGGATTTAATGACGAAAAAACAATCGTCTCAATGCACTTTATCTCCTTCAAAGAAGAAGGCAACAGATTGGTTAATGATCCAGGAACGTCCTCCATGACACCCAAACCATCAAGCTCTGGAATCTCAATCTTTGAGGCATCTAAAACATATTAATCACATCAACAAGGTTCAATAAAGCAATGAAAAAAATATAGAGTACAATTCTGGACACCACCTGAGGCCTTGTTCTGGGTCGATTCATACTGCAAAGCAAGCGACGTTGACAATGAGGCGTGAAGAGTAGGAAGTGAAAGCAAATCTCTAGTCCGATGAACATGAGCCCGAATAGATCTGTCATTGTATAATGCTGCCAAAACAACATTCCTGTCAAGACCATCAAATAACTTCGCTTAAATGTACCTACATATTCAACATACCAGCAACCATTTCCAAGGAGCAATTGCCCACAGTGATATCAGTAACTTCAGATATCTCATTGTAGTCTTCTAAGCAATGGGTTGATCCGTCCTTCGCGTGTAACAATAAGTCATAGCATGTATAGAAACACGTTTCGGGAGCATCAAGAAGAAATTGCCGAATATCCATCACAGAGTCGCCAGGATTCAGCTGCAAAAGGGCATATAATGTAAACAAGGAAATTTGTACCTATGCCTCTTATTTGAGGCTGGTGAGGTCAAAGAAAAGGCCGTTTTATTCAAGAAATATGCAAAACAAGGTTTCTCATCATGGGAAATCGTACAGCCACAGAGAAAAGTTAAATTGTTCAATGTGTTCACCTGTAACTCCAACTTCTCACCACTTTGCGTCTTCACAATCATTGGATACAGGTGGAGGTCGCCTGAACATTTCAAACTTCAAATCAGTCAATGTTGATTCCTCGACTATTAATGGAGCAAATATTATCATTAATTATTTTTAATTATTTTCTTTTGGAAAAAGACAAGCAAATTTTATCGAGATTAAAGCTGTTGAGTTTGAATTAAAGCACCAAATAGCCACGCTCTTATAGCCTTTTGTTGCACTCATTTTCCTTTGAGAGCTCCCATTTTTTTACTTGGACATGACAAAGTAATAAAACCTCATACCATGCAATAGCCACGTGATACCAAAATCGAGCTTAATTGTAGCTCACCATAATGACAAAGGATGACATCATTAAAAGTTTTATATATTAGTGCTGTCCCACGGAAAAAATAATGGAAGTAATCTTGTACCAAGACAGAAAAAATGGCACGCACAACTAGGCAAAAATTGACGAAGATGGGGAAGGACAGTCCACGATCAACCCAAAACAAAGTGAGAAGACAGTTTATATAGCAAAAGCATCTCCTAAACACCATGAAAGATAAGCATACCACAAAACACCCGCACACAAACAATGAAACAAACCAAAACAAAAAAAGAAGAAGAAGAAAAGGGATTAACTGCCTAATCCATGAGCCGATTACCTTGTTTCGGTTGACTACTTGAATCAGAAGTTGCCAATTCATTCGGCTTGGTCTCTGCAACGGTCTCCACACCAGGCGCAGAAGGCAATCCATTAGAATCGGCCTTTACCGGCAGGGGGTTGGTTGCTCCCTCCTTGGATGAAGCATCAGAAGCTACCTCCCCATTGTTACCGGCTGCCTGAGGTCCTCTACGACCTCTGCCCTTGTTTGATTTCCCAGCCATGTCTCCGTCCCTTCCTTCAATCGCAACGAACTCAACTCAACATCTTCCGTAGCACACGAAAACGAGAACAAACTCGACACGAAAACCATTTCATAAAAAAAAAACAAGAAGAAGAAGCAGCTCGTCGAGCAGCAGATAATCCCCATTCTATACGACACAAGTAAACCAGTTCGTGCTCATAGTCGGCGGACAATGATACCAGAAGAAGTAAGGGATAGAGAACGTCGACAACGATGACGCCGCCGAAGAACGGAGGCGGAGGGTTTGTTATGGTGAAGTGACGATGACGAAGGGTCGCGCTCAACGAGTCGAGCTGAGTCTGGAGAGAGTAGGGAGGGGGGGGGGAGGAGGCGCTACACCTTTTAGGGTTGTTAATGGGGGGGGGGGGGGGGAAGGGGGGGCGCTCTTTGACGGTATCGTATGTTTTTTGACCAAATTACGGGAAATCGATTTTTTGTTTTATCAAATTTCTTGTTAAAAAAACTTTTAAACAAAATTTAATTTAATGCTGGATTAATTTATTAGAAAGATAGATTGAATCCACCGGACCGATTGTTTACGGAATTTGTTGCTTTCTCCGCCCTGCAAGAATTAGTGTGCGTATAGATTGCAAAAGTATGGAAATAATAACACGTGCGGTCAGACGTCACCCGAGGAGGATGGTTGCCATATTTATTTTTTTTTTAAAATAAGAACATTATGTTAAAAATTTAATACGCATACGTCCATAAATTATACCCATAAATTAATTAAACGAGCGGTCGGCATTTTGAGAGAAAGCACGCCTCTTTTTGGGCTGGGCTTCTTCTTAAGAAATATGGGCCCCCAAGAATAATTTGTTTACCTACGAATTTATCTTACCGTCCTTGCATAAATAACTTGAGAGATTTTCTTTAAGAATTCATTCGTCGGCTCTAAATACCTAGAAAGCTCGGCCCAATTTCGTCGGCCCACTTATTGTGATGACGTGACGAGGTAAGTTCGGGTTCCATCTTACCGTCCCTCGGTAGTTCCCTGTTGAAGAAGCGGAAGCAACGAATATGTTGACACTTACACTCAATTTTAGGCAATTGGACTTTGGTAATGGGTGTTTGAAATTGGGCTTAGGATAAGAAGAAGATTATTGGGTCATCTAAGTGAAGTTATCTCTAGCGCTCGAAGAGATATCGGGGACTCGATCAAGTTTGAGAGGATTCGAGCAATCGAGAGGATCAGATCACTTGAAGATAAAATCAGCGTATCGAAAACCCTTGCGTTGTTTACATTAGTGTATAAACATATCACGACCTCTACCATGAAAGTTGATCTTGAATGCTCACCATGAAGACGATCATCTTGATGATTAATGACTCGATGGTTACTGTAGTTAGAAGGTCATCCCCATTAAGTGCACATCGAGGAGGAGTTGGAGAGGAGGGGATCGGAGGGGCCAAGGGAAGGGGAAGGAGAGAGGAGGGGGAGGTCGACATGGAGGGAAGGGCGGCAGAGCCACATCACCCTGAAGGAGAGGGAGTGCACTCCTTGTGTCGTTGTGCTCATCTCTACGTCCTTTCGGATTTATCTTTTGTGATCTGAAATTCTTTTTACCCTATTGCTTTTACTCTTACAATGACTTCAGGGAGTCGGCCTTTGACAGAGTGACTTCATGTTGCCTCTATTGTTGACACGAAGACGGCCTTTGTAAGGCCGACTATAGTTTGAGAACGATAAGGCCGACTTCCAATTAAATTTAGTCTTTCTAAGGCCGATTTTGCTACATTAGTTAAGGAATTTCAAAACTTGATATTTTTTTGACGAAATAGTTTACGGACTAATATTATTTAGTAACAAAACTCACAAGAGCTAGTACTTCACAAGTTTAGATTGCTATATTATAAGACAACAGTGGTTGGATATATTTTCCAAAACAGAGTAAATAATTTTAAAATTTATAAGATAATGATTCCGATTTTATATGTTTGAATTCAATGAGTGAGTTTCAATTTCACTTCATAGAATTAGACATTATATTTTTTATTTCAAGGAAACATAGATAAGAAATCGGAATTACAAAATTTGATTTCACTAAAAAATCAAATTGGAAATCTGACTTTTATAATTCCTATTGGTGAACGAGTTAAAAAATTCGATTTTCGAATATTATTTTAGAAATTTTAAAACTAACTATCCCTCCTATTTCGAAAAATAGTTCACCTATTAAACAAAACATCGAAGTTTAGATGTATCGTCATCTTACCGTGTGGCTTCCATTTTATTGCGCACAAATTATAAACACCCGGAAAAGATTTCACTTGAAACATAGTC
The DNA here is from genome assembly GCA_029817715.1 of Melastoma dodecandrum. Lineage (NCBI taxonomy): Eukaryota > Viridiplantae > Streptophyta > Magnoliopsida > Myrtales > Melastomataceae > Melastoma > Melastoma dodecandrum. The sequence continues at coordinate 58,450 of JARUPY010000384.1, forward strand.
CCGCTTTATTCCTACCCCACACGGCGGAACTGGCTCGTGGATGGACTGGGAGAAGGAAACACAAGATTGCGAGGAGCCAAGGTTAATCAAGCGAAGGAAGCCAACTTTGGCCTCGGAGGATCTATCAGGCATCTGTCGAGGAGCTTCTCGACCGATGTAGATGGGTCACCCTTTATGAAGATGTAGTGTAGGATAGCAAGTGGCACGTTTTCTGGGAATGGTTTAGTTGCGTCCGAGTTAAGTCAGTCGAACGGTCATACAACACCTCAAAGAAGAACGCGGAAAAAAATACTTTCAGCATTTGTTGATGCTGAGAAGAGGATGACCGAGGACTATTTCGAAATACCTTTTCAGCAGGTGAGTATAGTTAGGACCTTAGCGCATCCTAATCTTAATGCTCACTGATTGGTCCAAGTGAGCTTTAGAATTCTGATGCTCAGCACTTATTACGGTGTTGTTTTATGGTTTCAACGGAAACGAGACAGCTCTTGTGGTGGCCCCAGAGGATGTGCTAGGTCCGTGCCAGGGGGCTGGCCTTGAACCAGTCTAGGAACGTTTCTGTTTGTGTAATACAATTGTGAAGGAATGTAGTGTTGTATTAGCCACACCTCTATCAGTTTAAAATATGAAATCATACTAAGTGCTCCCTATGAAATCATCTGGCTTAATATGGTGCAGATGTTTATGGAGACAAACCCATGATATAGTAAAGGTAATGAGATTTGAGTGTAACGCTGCAGGTAAGAACTGGTGGTGTGATTGTGATAGATAACGTCCGGAAAAGTAGCTGATCCTGAGGTAATATAACCAAATGAATTCCCACTTTGAAGAAGGAACCAATGACCTGAACATATATTCTTTAATGGTGAGTATGTCGTCAATATTTGACAGGTAATAAGGAACTTCAACAGGAGGTTACAGGAGGATGACAGGATTAGCTTAAGCATGGTAGGTGAATCTTAGCTAATTTCGGGAACAGAACTATTCCCTATTGTCTTTTTGAGTGTTAACTTGTAGTTAGTAACTCCGATGTTGCAGATTCCAATAGGCGATGGCATGACCATCTGCCGGAAGAGGTAATGCCAGGTAGCTGCTATTTGTCAAGGTCATCCGCGACATGTTGATAACTCATTTAGGTACGAATTTCCAACAGGATGATTCTGCATGAAACATTTCCATTCTAATAGCACACAAAAATAAATACTGGTACCAAGAAAACAGAGTCCCTGCTTTATTTTACCCTAGGGAACCCCCCCCCCCCCCCAAAAAAAAAAAAAATATTGTCAAGGAAGGGAACGTGAGATTGAACAAAATTTGGAATGATATTTTGAAAGGAATTAAACGATAATCGCCCGGGATTTGACCTTTTTTATTTATTTAAAATAATGAAGTAAATTATTCTTAGTTCTATTATGCGCTTTTATTTATTCATTTAAAAAAATAATAATCCCTCGCTTTTTGAGTCTGAGTATTATTGATGCCATGGGACTTTGGAGCAGGTGGAATCCCACTTTTGAACCCCGCCAGCCCAGATAATATGTTTAGATCAAATGAAAAAAGTTTCAACAAGCTTGATTAGGATTTGGATGGAAACTACCTTCACTTCATATCTTCCAAACTCCAGGTATCGCATCGCAGCTCAAGCTTAATCAGTATTGAAGCGAGTGATAACTGCAGACCATTGAAGGAATGGGAAGAACACAAGTGGGGTTTTAGGACAGCATGTGTGGCACATGGGTGTGGGTCTTTCCCAGTTGTTGTTGCAAGAGTGCTGTCGGGAAGGCGATGGGTTCTTACATTTCTATGATTGTATTGCATCCTGAAAAGCACTGAAAGAACAAGACCAACTCTTGACCTACTGCACTGTTTCTGTCCTCAAATTCCTCAGGATGACTTTTTAAGCTAAAAAAAAAATCTTCGTCTGCCTGTTGCAAGGAAGCGCGGATCGATATTTTCCCATTCCTTCGTATCAACAAGTATAATGATATTAGTGATGTGTCGAATATGGACCATCTTTGCATAAGTCCTAGCTCGGCTTGACAAAAATGGGCCAAGAGTAATAAAGATGCTGGAGGAGCGTGTCAAGGTATATAAAATAAACTGAGTTTTGCTGAACAGCTTAAATTTTTAACCTTATATGGCAAAAATCAGCCAAGATTATAAAATGTAAAATGAGTCTCACCTATTAAAACAAAAATACTAACTAGTATGAAATGTTAACAAAGTAGGAATTTCGGGAGTTGTATGATTAATTGTGTAACACCAAGAATATATGGCCCCGATGCTTCATATTAAGCTCGATGTAATCTCATAGCACGACTTCCGCTTTGCAAAAGTTGACCATACACGATTTGCGATCATTGGAGCTTGGTCGGTATTGTACGTAGCTCAGGAATACTAAATCTGGGAGACAGAGAGCTGATCGCCCCGAATGAAAACCATGCTCAACTCTCGAAGAGTGTCCGCAGAATAGGCACGTTGCAATCGCATCAAAACCGGGGACATCCTGCGTGCAACTGAGGCACGGGTTCAGTAATATGTTCGCATTCTTGAAGAGAGTAGGTGGGTTCAATGTGTCGGAATGCTGCGTCATGTGACTAAACACAAGATGGACCACCACCCCAATGACGACGTTTCTTCAGCACCGGACGACTTGGACTCCTTGAACAACCTGAACCACATGGCATGGCCACTAAACAAGGAAAAGGTGACTGGCAAATAGTGCGAAAACAAAGACAAGCAATAGTGTGCCCGACGAGAAAAAGTACGTTGTTGACGGACACCCTCATTTACCTCGGAGGCAAGAAGACTTCCTTCCCACCATGAAAGCTTCCTAAGGGACATCTACCTTGCCCATCGGTTTCATTCTTATCCTTAACTTCAACCTAATGACTGGGAAACAGTTGATATGATTTTAATGATGAATCGTATAACAAGTTGATTTGTTATAACTTTACAGAAGCGATAACCTCCTATAATCATTATATACTTCCTAATAAAGTGATTAGAAAATATTTCCATAATTAAATATTTTAATAATTAATTAATTATTAATTATCTTAATTAATTTATTAATTCAAAACAAGAATATCCTTAAGAATATTATTTGAATTAATATTAAACTATTTACCTAATAAGACAAACAATAAAAAGTCAAAAATAATATATTTATCCTATGTATGGAAATTATATTACTAAAATTGAAATTTTCCTATTAACCTTATGTAAGGAGATTACATTAATAAGAAATATCCAATAATCATACAACTAACAGAAATTTCTTCCAGATACAATGACAAACTTATCTGAGAATTAATTCATTTGAAAATAAATAATTGATTATTTCCTTATATAGAAAATTGCTTGTCTGGCCGGGAGATTAAAATATCCAATTAACACAAAATTAATTTTGGATAGTTCCTAATGGATATATTCACTAGCCCATGATCAGATTTCTCATGTTTGGAATGAAATATTTTTTTCTTTCCAACTATTGAAGGCTTTTGATTGAATCTGGCTCCAACTTTCTGTAATGCGATATCTTGAGATTGGAGAATATGATTGATACAAAATCAATTTGTTCCCAAATGATTTATGCATTATGGAAATGCATCTTGTCGTAATTTAAATTTAGTAAAATAAATTTCCTTAATAACAAAAGGTCGGAACTGCTTTATAAAAGAAAAACTCAAAAATAATTTGAATGGTCGGTTTTTGTATGGTGGTAAGTCTTGGCACCCTTATAGCGTTGTTATGGTGTTTTAACGTGTGTGTTGAGTGTGCATGATGGAATCTCCAGGAGAACATTCTCGCAGGAGGTGACTCAACAAGTTCAACGTTAGTGAAGCAGCTCCAGAGACGCTAGTGGTTACGGATCCGAGGGACTCGACCGGAACATTGTCCGTAATGTCGAACTGTGTGCAACAGGGCCCGGGGAGAAGGGTGTTAGAGTGTGCACTTATGTGGCAAGATACTTTATTGTATTTGTGGATAAATAATTAATAAAGGCTAGTATTTGTCATTGATTATTTTACTTTTCTTCACGTAAAATTATTAATGATAAAGTCTCACAGATTAATGAGTATATTAATCTAAAATAGTCCGTGATCGGATAGATGCTTAAATGGGACATGAACATCTAGATCATCGCTGAGTATAACTAAGGTCAAGATAGACCGAGGGATTGTATATCTAAGTTATACTTAGGGGTACCCTAAGATTAGGGTTACTGGACACGACCCGATTAAGAGGATACCACATATCGAACATCATTAGTCAATCCTCTTTATGGATGAGTATAACTGATCTTTTGACTTGAGACCTTCATTTATTCTATGCGTGGAGTTTGTGTACTTTGACATCGTTAAAAGTAGTCTTTAACCGGATTGTGAGTAATACGATTGTTGGGTGTGCGACAAAGCGTAGAGAGAATAATGTTGAGTCAATATAAGATTCATCACTCTTTTGGTTAGAGAGTTGACATTTAGGCCACTTGATAGAGATATTAGTGACTCTAAAATCCATGGCCATGGGAGGAATGCTTTACATTCAAGTGAGTCTATTATATCTTGGTAATCAAGTAAAATAATTAATTTGGTGATGATGTATTTTGCGCCGAATTAATTGGGATATTGGTTAGATGAAGAGATTGAATTACACAATAATCGGTTCATAGTGGTTTATGATTTATGATCATTATCCTAACACATTGTGGGACTAAAAATTGTTGCTGGTTACCTTAGTTTGTGTATGGATATACACTACCTTTGTGTATAGGACATAGAGGGTCGCACGCATATCACGTTGTCACGAATATTATATTATTGATTATTTTAGTGGATACTACAATTAATAATTTTATTTTTTCAGAATTATAATTAATTGGATTATTAATTTATTCTGAAATATGGGAAGTAAATAAAAAGGCCAAGATCAAATATGGATTTATTCGGATTAAAAAGGATATTAAATAAATATTTATTTATTTAAATAATCTATTTATTAAAATAATATTTTATTAGTGCATACGTGTGTTTGCATTTATTAGTTTAATATTTTATTCCTACCTCATGAAATAAGGAAATAAATTAAAATATTATTTAATGTTTAGTTACATTACATTTGGGAAACCGAAAGATTTTAAAAATGAAACTAATGGAAATAAATTGGTTTTACGTTGCTATTAATTTTTTTTTTGTGCGAGAGATATAGCCATATTTAGATATGAGATTTGATACGCTCTCTGGAGAAAAATCATCAAACAATCAAACGAGCTGAGAGAGTCAGGTTTTGAGGTTTTGCTTCCGAAAATTCTTTGTCGACCTAAGAGGCTAGCACCTAAGGGATCATTGAGAGGTTCGTGATCGTGTTCGCGTGGATACCGCTAGAGGAGTCATACGTGGGGCTTTCGACCAATTGTTCCTGATTACGTTTTGTTTCGTCGGAAATTTCAAGATATGGTTTCCAGGTAATATTATGTTGTTATTTATCTAAAATTTATAGGTACCATGAGATTTTCGTTATTTTTTAGCATAAAAGTTTATAATCTTTGTTTCCGCTGCGCCCTAAAACCAACAAAGGGTTGCTGGTTGGCGAGTCGCATACAGAGTTGGTCGGAGAGGAGTCCGTAACAGGCGTAAGCGGTTAGGGTCTGACAACCTTCTATAGTTGGTTATATGTTTGTTTGTTGTGTTTGCAGCAGGTGTACCTTAGTGAAGCCACTCTGAAGGTGTCTGGGGCTGCGGATCTGAAGGACTTGGCCGGGAAGTTGTCCATAATGTCGAGTTGCGTACAATAGGACCTTGGGAGAAAGTTGCTGGCCGATGAGTCGGCGTATAATAGGTTCAGGAGATGGACTCCATAGCAAGCGTAAGTGGTGAGAGACTGGTAACCTCCTGTAGACGCTTATCTTTTTGTATTGCAGGTTAAATTAAAAATACAAAAATAAAAGTCTACCAGACAACGTCCGAACACGTGGAGGAAGCGCCATTGAGAGGACAACCTGCTACTGCGTCAGAGAAGGTTGAAGCTTCCAGCCAGGTTTATGTGATCACTTAGTCTGGTTGATTTCCTTGTGATTCGACCTATACGAATCTCAATCTCAGCAAGAGAGTTTCTTACATTGGTTAAGTTAATTTTACCACCCATGGTTAAAGAAATTGTTTTCTTATTCCGCAGAATATTTTACCTTCGACACTATAATCACTACTTCCAAGTATTAGCGAAAACGACCGAAAGTGGATGTAGGCGAATTTGCCGAACCACTATAAAACCATTTGTGTTTTCCGAATTCATTTCGAAGTCAATTTCACACATTCTATAACTACAGAAGCGTGAACATAAGTTTATGTTTTATAGTAACTTGCTTCCACTGTAAGGGCTGTGAAAAAGTGTTAAATAATCCTTAATTGGACTTAACACTGATTCAGCCCCCTCTAATGCATGTTTATTATTAGAAAAAAAAAACAGTTTTCTAAATTTTTAGAGTAAAATAGTTTTCTGAATTTTTAGTTTTTAGAGGAAAAGAAAACAGAAAACAGAGTTCCGGTCACCAAATAGGACCTAAGTTACTTGAGATATTTATTTTATTCTTCCACCCGATAAGAATAAGTAGGGGAAGCCATTTTTTCAAGTCATGACCGGAAGAATGTGACATGCCGATCACTCTATTATTGCACACAAATTACAAGCACGCAGAAAAGATTTTCACTTGATGAAACAGAGTCGCTGCTCTACATATCGGAACGCCCTCGTGGAGGGACCGGGAGAAGGAAACACTAGGATGCGAGGAGCCGGAGTTGATCAAGCGAAGGAAGCCAACTTTGGCCTCGGAGGATCTGCCAGGCATCTGTCAAGGAGCTTCTTGACCGATGTATACGGGTGATCGGGATATAAGCTCGATGCCTCCAAATCAGCTTCCGTCAATCGATAGTTCGTTTGTTCTCCCTTTATGAAGATGTTGTGGAGGATAGCAGGAGGCACGTTTTCTGGGAATGGTTTAGCTGCGTCCGAGTTAAGTCAGTCGAAAGATTATACTACACCCTAAAGGAGAGCGCGGAGAAAAATTTAAGCAGATTAATTTCCGGCATAATCCTCACTTTCAGCGAGCTGCATGATCTCGTCCTCGGAGATGTGGACTCGATTGAGGGTCTTTCCTGTCTTCTCCTCCCACATTTCAATCAGATCCGACTGAGAAACGATATTGTGTTCCGGCCTGTAGATGATAACACGGTTGGCAACCCTTGGGTCGGTCGCGGCCTTCACCGTGTAGAAAGCGACGTCTTCCTCGTAGTTGAGGACAGCTGATAGCCCAAAGGGAAAATCAACAAGTAGAAGGCGAGTTAGATTCTGGACTTATACGGGATTAAACGACAAAAATCGAAAACAGTTTTCACCTTTCGCATGTCCATGCCCATAGACTAGGACTTGCCTGCGACTCTCGTTGGGATGGAGGATGTAATCAACGAAATAAGCGGCAAATGAGTTGGCAGCGACGTAAGTGCGGGGGATCCCGGCCGCTTCAGTAGCCCTTCTAATTTTTCTCTTATTCTCCAGCAATAACTGGAAAGGCGGGAGCGTGCCCCTCACCCTGTCCACTTCGTTACCGAATTCGGACGGCACGAACCTCTGTTTGGATCATGCACATGACATGGTAACTCAACCGTTTGAACTGCAATCTAATACCCTTCCAGGAGCAAGGTGCTCGACCATATCCAAGGCACAAACAGGAGGATACCTGAATGTTGGGTGCGTGTTTCATGGCCTCGATGATTTTGAGCTGCTGCAGATGCTGAGGAACCGCTAGCGCCGAGATCACGACATCCACCCTCCGGAGCACCGAGACCAACTTCTCATGATCGTCTAATTCACCCTACACTTAAAAGAAAGCCGCCAAATCAAAATCATGCTAACTGTTTGGCAGAAGTGGTAGATCGAGGAAAAGCACTTGCTTCGATCACAGAAACGCCGAACTCCCGGATAATCCCCATCTTGGAAGCGAAGGATGCAGTAGGGGAATCGCCAAGTGAGAGAGGGCGGACATAGGCGGAGGTGGGGTGGCCCAAGGAGACGCTTGCCCTGACAATATACTGGCCAAGGTACCCCGTGGCTCCGAATATCAGTATTCTGCTGTAGCTGCCACCACCGACGTCGGCCTGCCTCGCCTCTCCTCCAGCAATCGTCATGTCGTCCTCGTATCAGATTCCTCTGCAACTCACGATAAAGAATGAAGGTGACGAAGAGCGTCACCCTCTGCACCTATTTATGCACCCACTAAGGAAGAGACAACAAGCTCATGAAAAACGTTTTATGCTCTGTCGTCGTCTTGGCACGTCCCTGTTGAAATCTAATATTTCCCGATTCGTGTCTCACGTTGTGTTATTCATGAAATTCTTAATTCACTTTGTTACTCGATCGGGTGGAGTCTTATTAAAAATTAAACATCGTACTAAACCTATTAAATAGATTTTATTAAAATTAAAATTAATATAAAAAAATAACAGAACGTGGACGTGCTTTTATTGATTTTTATACGAATACCACCGGTAACAGGGGGGATCAGGTAGAATTTTAAGGTATCAAAAGATAAAAATAACCCATCGCACGTGACTTAACGGTTTCCCTTTGTGGTGAACAAACACTTGCCTTTTTAAAGTAATCGAGATTAAGACTCACGAGCACTAAATTAATTAATCGTTCACCCTAGATTGGTGTCAAGGACAAGTTCTGGTCCCATGAAGAAGGGCTCCGAGAAGCTGTTTGACACATAAATTTAGGCTTCTATTTCGTTTTTTTAATTTTGAGACAGAGAATGTTAAGAGAGACATGAATATCTTCTCGAGATAAGACTCAAAGCAATGTAAAGTTATGGTCGGAAAACCAAAGCAATGTCTCATCTCGATATCATAACCATTGCATTATGTTCCTCGCTTTTGGACGGGCCATAACCCATCGAAGACAACCTCGAATCGAAAAGTGCAAAACATAAAAGTTGTAGGTCGAGAAGAAAATAGACTAACACAACTTGTCTAGAGTTAATCCGACCTCTCAAGTGAAAGTATGATCAAAAGACTGAGGGAGTGTTTTGATCTCGAGATCATAATAGTTGCGACTTCGGCTGGTCATAATACATCCAAGACGATCTCAAATTGAAAAGTGTAAACCATAAAAGTTATAGGTCGAGAAGAAAGAAGACTAACCAAACTTGTCTCGAGTTAATCAGACCTCTATACTAAAGTTACGATTAAACGACCAAGGGAGTGTTTTGATATTGAGATTGATCTCAAGATCAGAACACTTGCGACTTTCGATCGGTCAAAACTTAACCTAGATGACCTAGAATGGGAAAACCCAAAACATAAAAGTTATAGAGAAGCGTGAAATAAAACTATCCTAAGTAATCTCGAGTTAATCCGACCTCTTTAGCCAAAGTTATGATGAAAATACTAAAGAAGCATTTTTTATCTCGAGATTAGAACAGTTGCGACTTCGACTTGTCAAAACTCGACCTAGATTGCCTCGAATGAAGAAACTCAAAACATGAAATTTATAGAAGAGCCACGAAAATAATCATCCCAGCTAATCTCAAGCAAATTGAAGCTTTGTAACCAAAGTTATTCGTAGTTGACTAAAATGGTATATCTTAAGGCACCCGCGACTTATGGCAGTCAACGTCTTTTGTCCACATCTTTTGGTAGTTTTTTGTGTTCCCCACTATTTTGGGCAGTTACCCGCGATGTCTTGATGAATTTATTATAAATAAGTTGTGTACCCTTCATTGAAGGACGCAATCAACTCCATAAGCCCAAATTTGACCAAGTTGATCTACAGCCTTTGCTCTCCCCAAAGCGTTCTGAAAGCGTCCAAAAAAATGTCTAGAAACCATCCACTTTCATCACCTCCAACCACCATTCCACCAAGGCAGACTCCATTATAGGAGTCTGTCGTAGCCGTTCCACATCCGTCGTCGTCCGTTTGGAGCCCCGCCATCGCTTTTCCAGTTTCATTTGTAGTTTTTCCCTTTGCATCATGTTTGCAAGTGATGTAAAAACTTTGTTATTGTAATTCAACGTTGTTCCGCGCCAACAGAAGCCAAGCACATTCAAAGGGGATAAAAGTCAGTTGAGCATACGACGACAATGAGCGAGCACTTCGTTGAGCAAACAACAACTCACCATCAAGTAATCGAGCAAGGACAATGAGCAAACATGGGGTTGTTGAGCACAAAGTCAAGGAGCGAGCATAAAAAGGAACAGTCGATTAACCTGAGCACCCACAACTTAAAGACGTGAAGCGTACGGACGTCCCCATCGCCTCACCAACCCGCGAATTAAGGAGTTCAACCCACGATCAGACATGCATCCCTCAAATGCGTATGACAAATCCCACGATTTAGGACACGAACAACCATCGTATATTGCATAGGATCATTATAAATACAACTCTTAGGATAATTTTAAAGAACACACCATCATTCAAAAGCATAGAAGACTTAGTTTATCTTTTGCTCTTTCTTCTTTCCTTCATTTTCTCTCTCTTATGTTAAGTGCCCAACTCTGTATTTTTCGTATACTCAAGCATTCGATTATGAACAATTTGAGATTAGTGTCTTTGTTTTGATCCGTAAGTCTTTTGGTAAGGACTCTTTGCATCTTACAAGGTATTGACAACCATATTCATAATTCCAAAATCAATCCCTATATTCCTTGACCAGATTTTTCGACACAATAAACACGTTTTTTGCGATCACAGAAAGAGTTGATTTATGAAACATGTCTAAAAGGTTTACTAGAAAGTTTGCTCATGTGGATATCCCAATAGATTGGAGAAATTTGAAGAAATGTCTGAAAATGTAGACGTTTATGTCGAGAAAACTTGTGATGGATTGGCAGAAGTCCAATCCTTTGAGACTAGAAATCGTACCTATTTCTAGACCACTTCCCTCGGTCCAATTTTAACTGGTGGTTAGGATGATGATGGATGTGATGACAACAATGAAAAACTTAAAAGGGGCTTTCACGAAATGCGGTTTTACGTGCGTGTAGATGGGCAATTCGTCGTGAGAAGCTTCTAGAGTTGTCGTTGTCGAAGGGAAACGGAAAGTAGATTTTTCAGTATAATGAGTTATATGAACCCGATGTTACTTTGACACGTCCGAACATCGCATTCTCAATTGCTACAGCGGCCCACATCAACGAATCCTCATCAAACCAACGACTCCTTCGGTATCTCAATGGCTCTCTCCACTATGGATTGTTTGTTCTTCCAGCTTGTACATCGTAACTCACAACCTAAGCAGATGCGGATTGAGCAGGTTGCCAAATGACATGCCACTCAGCCACTAGTTATGCCATTTTTCATGGTCACAATCTCATCTCTCGGCATTCCAAGAAGTAAACCACATTCTCTCGAAGCTCTACAAAAGCCGAATACCGAGCTCTCACATATACAGTGTTGCTGACGTTACGTGGTTGTCATCCCTTGCCTGCGAGTTTCATGTTCATCTCGCACGTCCACTTCTAATTCGTTGCAATATTTGGGTGTCACATATTAAATATCATTATCTAAATCTAGTTACAATACCTTGCCTTCTCTTATTTCTTTTTCCTTTTCCTTCTCCCGTTTATCAAATATCATTATTTATTACTAATCAAATATACTTCTAGTAATTTCTTTTAAGAATATAGAACATTTAATCACATAAAAAAATACCTAACTAGACTAATTGCAAAATTACTGCTATACCCTAACGAAACTAAACTCTACAAAACATCTCTAGTTAAATTTTAGGGATAATAATATAATTTGAGTTCCAAGTAGTTGCACATTTTTAATGACTAGGCACACTAAATTTAATTACCATAAATAAAGAATATATATTAGGCAAATTATCGATATTTGGCCTGAACTATATGCCAACTTCCTTTTGTGGCATATCGTTTAAAAAGTTTTGGATTTGGCCTTAATTCGATTTTAGTTTTTGATTTGGCCTTAAACCTAACGTCCGTTACGACTCTCAGACGTGTCGTTGACGGCTATGTTTAATGTCCGACGTGTCTTCAAATTACTCCAACGTGTATGTGACGCGGCAAAATTGTCTTCGGACGAAACTTTTTCATTGCGCACGTGGGCTGTAATAAAATAAATGAAAGAAAAAAAATGGGGATTAGGGTTTGTGTACGCAGGTGATTTTAATCAGATTCGTCCTCCATTCTTGGGTTGTTCTAGGTGGCTCCTTCTTACCTTGGTTCATCAGGTTCCTCGCTCCTTCTTGCCTTGGTTCATCAGGTTCGTCGCTCCTTCTTGCCTTGGTTCATCAGGTTCCTCTTCAACAGATCACTTTCTTAGTCTTGTTCCTTCCTGTTGTTTGTTCCTTCCAGTATGGATTTCTGGGTCGGATATTCTGAATGGATATTTGTATGGTATTGGGTTTATGATTCCAAATTGTTTTTCAATTATTTTGTTAAATGTAGATGTTGGTAAGTATGAGTTGTAGCGAGAGCTTCGAAACAGGTGCGGAATCTACAAATTCCAGCTCTGTTACTAGTGAAAGGAGGTGCAAACATGGAATGCGAGTTGTATTGTACATCTCTTGGAGTAGAAGCAATCCGGGGAGACGTTTCTTTCGTTGTTCAGTGTGGAAGGTGATGTTTGTGTCTGTGAATCTTTTGTTGTCTCTGATTTATGTGTTCTGAATTTTGTTGTGTGTTCTGATTATGTCAACAGGATGATGATTATGGCTTTTTCAGCTAGTATGACGATGTGATACCCCCTCGCCAAAAAGAAATAATATCGCACCTTGTTGAGACTAAGAAGTTGTTAGAAAGTAAGGTCGAGCTGATGCAGAAGAGGGAATCTGCAATGGAAGATGTAATCAAGCATCTCGAGGCTTAGGTGATGAAGCATAAGATGTTCCAGTCGTCCCATCAGCTGGAAGAACGTGCAAATCAAGCGATGATGAAAAAATTAGATAGAGATTTCAAGTTGACGACCTTTTTTGTGTTAGTTTTAATAAGTGTTGTTGTATATGTAGCCCAGTCATAGTTATTGTGTATGTAGCCATGACTGGTTTTAATTAGTGGTGTTTTAATCAGTTTTTGATTTAATCAGATGGTGTTTAAATCAGTTTGTGTATTTATCGGTTGAGTTGACAGAAAATGGCAGAAGCTCCAATCATACATGTACGCACGCCTTCCGGCCTAGCACACGCGCGGGCGCTTGTCCCTCATCCAAAAATGGCTCCGTTTATAAAAATGTGTTGTTTAACCTAGGTAAACAATTACGGAGTCGCCACCGACTTAATTTTGAAAATTGGTCTAAGTCGGAAAACCAGAGTAGGATTCGGGGATCCTTGATTACTAACTCTTACACTTAAACATGCGAAAGGTGGCGTTTGCTCCAAAAGTTTGCTTTTGATTAACGGGTGTTGGACCCGATCCGGGCATGACTCCGGACTCATGTCAATGTTTTACGGGCATTGGACCCGATCCGGGCCTTTTGGGCTTGAACTCATGTGTGTTGGTTTGACAAACAACATGCGACGATAAAATCCTAAAGCCTAATAGCATGCACCGCAACCACAGATCAAGTATTTAGATCAAAAGGAGCGGGGAAGGGCGATGATCATGGGCCTATGCACTTGGGCCCACGACCCGTTACATGTGAAAATAAAGAAAATCGGGAGGCCCGCACCTCCCTCATGTACCTGAGATGACGGTTGGAGCCGCTTTATTATCTTGACATCGCGGTTTTACTCATGCGAAAAGATCTACGCGATTTGATACACGCGCCTTCATGTAACCTTCGGTCTTTGGCCTCCGTCTTGTTGAATTCTCGCACTCCTCGATTGATGTTCATGTAAAGCAAACAAGAGAGTGGTCAAAAAAAAAAATTCTAATTTAAATCGAATTGAATGATTAGAACTTAATTGAGTAAGAGGGATACTTACGGGGCGTTGTGAGCCCGTTGAGTCAATCTCCGTAATGTAGGAGGAGAGTCCTTGAGTATGTCCACGATGAAGACTTTGGTTCCTCGGATGATCTATGCGATTCTCGCGGTTTTCATGCAGAACAACGAAAATTGTATTTTTGCAGGAAGGTTAGTAATCCAAAGATGCGAAAATCATGAAATAAACACGAGGACAAATCACGTGTGTTAGGAATATTACTCAAATGGTTGTTAATAATAAAAATAAAAGTTCAAAGTAAATCATATTAAAGAAAATTAAATCGATGTTGCGGTGTCTGGGGCATGGAGTAAATTGTCAATTTTTAGAAAAAAAAAAGATCACGTAAACTAGGCTGAATGAAAGTAATAATTAAAAGAAATCCCACGAATTCAAATTGTACTATATAAAAAAAATCAATTCGACATCTTAAAAAAAATAAATAAAAATTGAAACTTTAGAACAAGAAGAAAGGGGATCGCACGTTACCTGCTTTGGGAGAGCCGCATCTGGGTTTGGGCATCAAACCTCCCGAAGCTGCCGTTGATTAAAGGAGAAGACGAAATCCGGGTCGTCGGGGGATTGCTGGAAAGGAAAGCCCCCAAGACCGCCGAGATATCGCTCTAGAGAGTCGTTCGAAGCTGTCGCGTTGCCCCCCGTGAAGAACAGCCTTGGGGATGCTGGAGCTGTTCGTGACCGCAGACCACGTGGCCGGATCTGGAGGATGAGCATCATCCTGTCGCTGCCGGGCTGGTTGCGAATCCGAGGACGTCACTGCGTTGCTCTGAAGACGCCATTGCCGAGGAGGACATCGGAAGGAAGAGGGTTTGCCGCTGTTGGACTCGGGAATGTCGGAGAGGCCGGGTTGCTGCCGCTGTCAGTTCTGAAGACGCCGTGGAGACAGGTTGCTGCTGCCAGATGTTCTGAAGACGCCGTTGGGACTGGTTGCTGCCGCTGGATCTCTCGGGGTTGCTGATCCAAGGGAACACTAGAGGAGGGGCTGCGCTGCCGGAACTCCTTGGGGGTTGGGATCATGTCTCACTGCCATTGGGGTCGCCTTTGGAATCCTCTTGTTCGCCTCCAACTTCGTGACCTGCACCTGAAATGACGAACATCGGTAGAAAAGGAGGCCTCCCGCAAGGCCACATGGCTGCGGGAGGCAGTTGTTTGCGATTCGGCTGGGAAAGGAATTGTTCGTTGTTCCTATTCGTTTTTAACAGCCCAGACAGCGGACGCCGTTGGTTGCCGTTGCCATATCCAGAGGAGTTGAAGACCATCGTGTTTGTTGTTGCAGCGGCCATCTCCAGTTGTGATTGACGACAACCGGGTTTGGGCTGACGACGGAGGGATTTCCATGTCTTTGGCATGGACTCACCTTGACTGGAGGGTGACGGGGACGCGGCAGGGGTCAATCAGGAAAATGGTGGTCTCTCCGTATGTCGTTGAACACTGGAGACGTGGGCGGACGACGAGGAGAAGGAGCGCGACCTGCCTCCAGGAGATACAAAACAAAACTGGTTGCTCGGGAGGCTTTGGCTCCGGTGGACTGTCTAGTGTCGATGATTGGGAATAGCGGGTGTGGCGCCGGTGAGGAATCGCTGATGACCGCTTTGGGGTGCTACCGACGAAAATGAGGCGTCATGTCGTCGGTGCTAGTGGAGTTGCTGGGAAACCGTTAGTTGTCGAGACTATCACTGTTAGTGTTGGACCTGGAGATAGAATTCGGAGGGATTGTTTTTGTCTCCTCCCATGATTCGGGGAAATTGTATCTGCCCGCCCCCGGAAGAAGGTGGTCCTCTCTCCCCTGTTTATGTGCCTCATCCCTCTAGGACAATCCTTTCGTTCCGAAAATCTCGGGGAGGATCGTGGGGAAGCCGTTGAGAGGCTGAAAAATGGAGAACGTGGGAGTCAAAGGTGGTTGGAGAATCCGCGGGGGCAGATTTTTTTAATCTTTATGGTCACTCCCTCATCTTGTTGCCGTTTGAGCTAAAATCGGGTGTCTCCTTGTTGATCCCTTGGCTTGGGTGGACACGTGTGTTGCACTAGGATAGAACACTGGAAAGACCATTGCATCTACTCCCCAGCAGCTTTAAACCGAATGCTTTGATAGCAATTATGATGTTTGGATTTCCAATCCATTTCATCGAGGGTTCTTTCATTTTGTGGAATGTAGGAGGCAAGGTGCCCCAGGTCATTGTCTCAAATCCCAGAGTCAATCTTATATTTGGTCGTCTCTTCACGGTCTTGCAAATTGCTTAGTCCAAGTAAGGCCACATATAAAGGAGAGACTTGTGTGAATTGGGTTGCACTACTGTTAGTTGCTGGCAGGCAATTTTGAATGCCTTGATCAATCCACATGTACAGCAGCTGATGTAGCAGCTCAAACTACATATAATTTGGCACTCATGCTGAGATTCACATAAACATCACAACGTTCTTCGCCGCGAGTCATGAACTCATGGCAGTAGTGTTCTTAAGCGATCAGGGGGATAATGCTCGTGATGCTTTGTTTTCCAGCTGTTCACCCCAGGTTGTTACATGGAAATGGATATTGCCGATAGTTGGGCCAGACACATGCGATGCGGCTAGCTAGTTCTGACGTCAGGCTCGTTCGCAGAGTTAAGTTCCTTGGACACCCCTCCTCCCCTCCAATCATGTTCTTCGAACTTCCCGGTGAAACCTTTGCCGTAATTATTGTTCAGCTTGTTTCATCTTAAATTCCTCGACGTAATCGGGAACAACTTAGATGCTATTTTTTTATGTTCTATAGCTGGAGACAATCTCATTCCGTGATTGAAAAGATCGGATGGATAAGTGTTGGGGATGATCATGGGACTTGTATGTTTCTGTGAAAGAGGGATATGAATGACCACAGCTCCCATCTCCCCATCGAACACGATCTGTCGTTAAAGACAGACGCTCCATACAAATCCTTTGAAGGAAGAGGCACGATTTGGGGATCTACAGTTTTCCCCTCCTTGTGTGGGAATTTTTTTGAAAAATTTTCACACAAGGATATCATAGATACCCCAAATCGTGAATTATGGTACTCTTGATCGGCCTGCACTTTGGTCACTTTGGGATCATAACAAGAAAATTGTTAGATATAAATGAAACTCGTGAACTACGGGGATAATCAAACACGTATTGCATTAACGTATGACATGTTTTATTTAAAATGATTGTTTCTGAGTAAGTTTGGTGAAGGACTTCTTGACTTCTCTCATGGTTCACTCTTATTTCGTAAAGTCGTTCTAGCTGATTTAAAATTCCTTTGACTTAGATGCTCATGTGCCGGTCAAATGAATTATTGCTTGATTGGAATGCGGTTCTGTCATAAGGTTTTAAAATAAATGGGCTTAAAGACCTCATCAAAAGCTGTAGAGATTTCACCGTCCGAGCAAATTCTCCATTTTTTAGATAGTGGGCCAGTTGAGGCGTTCCGTCAGGATTGGCAAATGGCTCATGTGTTTCTTCGAGGATGTTTTTCTTTTTTTTTTTTGGAATAACACCTTTGCTCTTGCGACCATCTATGTTGGTCCTGGTGTTTTAATTTTACTCTTTTGTTTTGCGCTTTGCTCTTGAAGACTTCAGTCTTTGCGCTAATTTTGCTTTTTCTTTGTCAACGTGCGGGATATGCCCCGCATTTGTTGAAAATATTTATTGGGAGTCTTGGGGAACTTGTTGAGCTGATGGAGACGTTTTGTCTTTAGGAACAACTCGACTGGCTCACAAATCTGTTGATGGTACCTCTTTGCTCGGACCTTGAGGAAGTGTCATCTCTGCATTTCGCCACTTCTGGCTTTACAGGATTTTCAGCAGCTTTGGTGTGAGGTGATCTGTAGACTCTGTGAGAGTGGTGAACACAGAAACTTTGGTTCTGAGGCTAACAATAATTGACGTATTTGGGGTAGAGAAAAGAAGGTTTGATCTCATCCCGGTTTGAGCATCTTTCGTCAAAGGATCCTTCGTCCGTCCAGACGCTTTTATAGGAAATTCTCATGGTGTTTGCACTCGTCTCTCAAGGGTGAGTGTTTGGGAATGGGTTTGCCTTCTCCATTTCTCACCCAGAAACATTTGTTAAAAATTGATGATTAAATGCAAATGGCACACAGATGTTCAAGAAACGGATACCTTTCAATGACCTGTTTGGAGATATTTTACCAAGACAGTGCTCATGCATGTATGTTTATGTCCGGAGTCATGTCTTTGTCCTCATGTGGACGTCTTTGATGATGACAAAGGCATATTTCGAAACTTTGGTCCGAAATTTTTCCACCCAACCGCCCGCGCCTTTGTTCGTGATATAGGGTGCTCATGTACCTATAAACGCCCAAAGGACAGAATCAAGTATGCTTATGTAACTTGTTCCGACAAGAAAGTATTAGAAATTGGATTAATACTCCCTTTCATGTTGCTTCGTCAGTGCGTCTTCGTCCGATGGAATCGAAGGATTGTGAAGCTCTACTCATGCCTTATGTTTGTGGTGTAAGGTTGCTCTTGTACCTAACAAGCAATGGCGAGAAAACAAGTGAATTTATGTAACTTGCTTCTATTAGAGTAAAACGAAATTTGCTCATGTAATTTCGCATATATAAAAGGTAAAGTAGAGTTTTGGTACTTCCCTTTTTGTTTCGCTATTGCGTCTTCGTCCGATGGAATCGAAGGATTAACGAAACTGCAACAAGACTTTGGCTCGAAGCTTTGCCACCCTGCCACCCTCGCCTTTGTCATAGGAGTTCTGTACCATTCGTATGAGGAGCTCATGTACCTGCCCATGAGACAAAGGACATAAACGAAATAAGCTCATGTAATTTCATTTAATGTAGTGAAGAGAGTGTTAATTATGTAATTCTCCCTTTTCATGTATGTCATCATTCCTTGCCCCAGTTTACTCTATGGGGATAGGCAGGAGTTTGCCGATGACGTTTGTCTCGAAACTCGAGCTCGAAACCTTGACACCATCTAGGTGTAATAGCGTCGGAGGGCATCTGCATTGATTGGTTGTGGCAGTTTTCCTCCGTCAATCTTTGTTAGGACGGTTGCTCCTCCAGAGAAGGCGTGTTTGACAACGAACGGTCCTTCATAGTTTGGAGTGAATTTTCCCCTGGGGTCTTTGGCATTTGGCAGAATTCGCTTGAGAACGAGGTCCCCAGGTCTGTATCTAACTGGTTTGACCTTCTTGTTGAAAGCTCTGGACATGCGTTGTTGATAGCATTGCATATGATGAGCTGCAGTGAGTCGTTTCTCGTCGATGAAGTCGAGATGAGCAAGCTGATGTGTAACCTTCTCTTCTTCCGTCATGTCGCTTTGGGATGCGATCCTGAGAGTCGGTAGTTTGACTTCTACTGGAATGACTGCTTGGGTGTCGTAGACGAGTTCAAAGGGGGTTGCCCCAGTTGACTCTATGAGGATTTCATGTGTGTCGATTTGTTTTGGAGCTTTCTTTGGCTATAAAGTTTGTGGTTTGTGTTCATTGTCTGCGTATGATGTTTATGTACCTACGAGACTATGGAGAATAAAATAAGTAAGCTCGTGCAACTTATCTTCTTTTGTAAAGAAAGTATTAATTTCGAAACGAATACTCCCTTTTCATGTAGTTCGTTGTTTTGTTGATAAAGAAATTTGTTTCGAAGCTTTGGTTGTCATGATAAGATGTTGTTGTACCTATATATGACAAGAATAAGGACAAGCGAGCTCATGTGACTTATTTTTTGCAGATGATTAGGGAACGAATATTCCCGTTTCATATGTGTCGCTGTTTTAAAAATGAAGGTTGTCTCGGAGCTTTGGCTCGAGATTGTTTCGAGACTTTAACAATTGTTCTTTGCCCCAGTTCTTGATATTGGAAAGGGTTCGCCAATGAGGGTCGTTTTGAAGCCCCAGTTCGATTGCCTGTGTTCTTTGCCCCAGTTCAAGGGAGCGAAAATAAAAGTTTGGCAGGGAAGGTCATATCGACGCCCCGGTTCGAAACTTTATTGATTGCTTTAATTTTCTGTCTAGGACCGCTCATGTACCTATAAGACAAATATGAAAGAACAAGTAAGCATGTGTAACTTGTTATTTATAGAGAAATTATTGATCTTGGAATGAATACTCCCTTCATGCATGTCATTGTTTTGACAACGAAGGCTATTTCGAAACTTTGGTTCGAAACTTTTCCACCCTGCCACCCTCGCCTTTGTCGTTCACTAGGATGTTCATGTATCTATAAGACAAGCCGAATGGCAAAGCAAGTAAGTTCATATAACTTGTTTTGCAAAGAAAGCGTTTGTTAAGGAACATGTACTCCCTTTCATGTTATTTGTTGTTTTGTCAACTAAGAGTTATCCAAGACTGCTCAAGCTCGTCCCAGGATAGCTTGTAGATATACCCCAGGATCGCTTGGAGATATGTCCAGAATCAATCGGAGATTTGCCCCAGGATCGGTCGGAGATATACCCGAGGATCGCTCGAAGATTTGTCCATTATTACTCGGAGAATTGCCCCAGGATTGTTCGAAGATCTGTCACATGATCGCTTGGAGATTTGCACCAGGATCACATGGAGATTTGCACCGGATTGTTCTTGTGTCGTCGTCGTCGTTGTTTTGCCAACGAAAGCTGTTTCGAAAATTCGACTCGAAACTTTTCCACCCTGCCACCCTCGCCTTCGTCGTCTGCTTAGGATGTTCATGTACCTATGAGACAAGCCGAAGGGCAAAGCAAGTAAGTTCATGTAACTTGTTTTGTGAAGAAAGCATTAGTTAAAGAACAAATACTCCCTTTTATGTGATTCGTTGTCTTGAAACGAAGATTTCTCCAAGATTGCTTGAATTTTTGCCCCAATATTGCTTGGAGCTTTACCACCCTGCTGCCCCCACCTGTTTTCAAAGCTTTGGCTCAAAATTGTTTCAAGGCTTTTAGCTTGAAACTTTTCCACCCTGCCACCCACGCCTTCGTCAACATGCGACAAGGGCTAAAATAAGTGAGCTCATGTAACTTATTTTCACAAATAGGGAAGTATTAATCAAAGAACGAATACTCCCTTTCATGTGATTGTAGCGTCGAAGAACGCCTACGTCAATTGCTTATGACAGTTCTCTCCGTTAAGATGATTGATCTTCGGTTGAATGTCGTGAATGTGTAAAGTTGATAGAGCCATGCGGTGGGCTCGGGTGGGGATTGGCCACTCATGTAGTGGGCCGACGTGCTTGTTTTTCGTCAATGAGTGATGCGATGACTGACCTTCTTCTCTTTTCTTTGGTGAGAGTCGATGGTTGACTACTGTCGGGATGACCGCTTGGGTGCCGTAGGGAATTCAAAGGGAATTGCCCCAGTCGAAGTATGCGTCGTCGTTTGGTAGACATCAAGTTCTTTGGTATTGGTAAGCTGTTGTGTGAGCCCCAGACGAGTCATCTTGTACCTGCAAGGTAAAACAGATGCCTTGGTGTTAGCAGTTTAAATATCGGTAAGTTCATCATGTATGTTTTGAACTGTTGGAAGGCGAATAGAGCAAATGGGAGCTTCTAATGCCAGTTGCACTATACGTTCGCCGTCGCTAGAAGAATCTGGGCCATGTTCATGTTTTTTGTAGTTGGGATGCCGTGGATCCGGCATTTGTCAAGTTCTTGTTGTAGGAGAAATGATGAGGTTGAATGAAATGTTCATATTTGGGGGTTGATTGCTCGCAGATGTCTTGATCTCGCGATGCCGTTGTGAATGATGGGGTTTCCCCCTTGTGTTGGATTTTGTTGTTGAGTTGTAAGCTGGGGAATTGCCCGTGTTAGGAATGACGTTTCTGTTGATGCCAAGTGTACGCGCGCCTTCCGGCCTAGCACGCGTGAGGCGGTTCGAACGACACGAGGATCCGGGTCCGCTCCCCAAGGCCCAACCGGTCGACGTCACGACTCGAGCGTCGGACGCTGCAGGAGGGAATTGGGTGATCCCTCCCTGGGTTCCTAACTGGGCCTGCTCGGGCCCTCGCCGACCGTCTCTGTTTTCCTAAGAGGCGGCGGGCGAAAGGCGGAGCATGATCCGAAGGAGGAACTTTCGGGAGTAATCGGGAGCGGCTCGTGTCGTCAGTCCCTCATCCATGATGGCTCCGTAAAAAGGTTTTTGTTGTTTAACCTAGGTAAACTAAACGGAGTCGCCACCGACTTTATTTATGAAAGCTGTTTAAGTCGGAAAAAAATAGTTGGTTCGGGGATTCCTATTTACTAACTCTTACATTCTAACATGTGAAAAAGGGAGGTGGCGTTTGCACCAAAAGATTTGCTTTTGTTTAACGGGCGTTGGACCCGATCCGGGCATGACTCCGGACTCATGTCAATGTTTTACGGGCGTTGGACCCGATTCAGGCTTTGGACCCGAACTCATGTTTGTTGATAGCAAACAACATGCGACAATAAACCTATGGGCCTAAGGCATGCGGACAAGCACAGGCAATTATTTAGATCAAAGGGGGCGGGGAAGGATGGTGACCGTGGGCCTATGCACTTGGGCCCACGGCCCGTTACAAGTGGATTTTCTATCTTTTTCGGGAGGCCCGCACCTCCCCTTTGTACCTGTAGCCCGCCGGGATGGCATGTCATCGGCTAAGGCTTATCAGTTGGGCCACTTTGGTGACGTACCTCCACCACGGGTCCTCAGAGTCGCTTTGTCGAATCCTCGAAATCGTTTGTTGATTTTTCATGTAATATAAAATGGAAATTTGGTTAGAATGTTCAAATAATAAGAGTTATATAATCACAAAACACAACGAATACGAATTACGCATAGTTCAGAAAGCGATCTATAACTTTGACTCGGATTGTCTGATTTAATCAAAATTTAAACCAAAAGATCCAAAACTTAATGGCGAGTTTGCATGTAAAATTTTATAAAAATCTAACGGTGCAATCTCACAAGATCAAGGAACTAATTTGGCTGTCCGGAAAAGCAGAACAGCTTGCACCGACAGCGTTGTTCCTATCATATCATGGTCCTCGAATGTCCGATTGGAGTGCAAAAGGACTTCACAGAAAGGTAAGGCAATGAAGAATTCGTGTGTAAAATTCCACATGGATCCAACGGTTGGATCGAAAGATATGCTCGTGCAAAAATTGAAAGTAATATAAATAGCTTGTCCAGTTTGGCTGACCTGAGCCGTTAGAACAAAAATTGATATCTTTTCATCCACATTATGAAAAAATGTGTATGAAATGTCAAAATCAACATGCTTAAGTGAAGAACATATTTACAAAATTTAAGTACACTCCAACGGTTTGATCCGCGGGTATTGTGCAAAGAGTGAAGTAGCGACGCTCGGCAGACCTCACTTGGTGTACAGTCTGTTCACGAGGCCGTATCTTGTTATTACAGAAACTTCAACGGTTAGTTAACATATGAAAACAATTATATTGAAGTCTAGTTTCTGTTCAAAAAGTTTGAACAAGATCCAATGGTTAGATCTCCAGCAATGTCCCCGGAAGTAACAATGCGACAGACTGCTCTGTTGCGGCCAGCGAAGGTGGCGCTAGTTTCGGGGGGCATATCTTGGTCATCGATTAACCAAAAATTAAAATAAAAATATTCCCAAGATCATCACTCATTGTAGATCATTTGACCTTCTGGGTTCGAGGTTCGAAAATGTCCGTAACCTCTTTGAAAAAAAAGAGCCTTTTGAGGCATTGCCGCTGAAAACAATCGAAATAGAAGGCCAGGAGATGTCCCGACACTTTCGTGCCACAAATGAATGCAAAATCGACCCCAAAGCTACCGTGAAAGCTTTGAGGTCTAAAAAAACGTATGAAAATGTATTTCGAGAGGAGTTTAAATGATTACGACCTGTTTACATTGTGGTTAAGTGTCGACGGGAGATGGCACGCCGGCTGTCCTTTGTCCTTTGGCTGTTACGACCTTGTCTGAAGGCTCGTTCCTCACCCCATAGTGTGTGTGGTAGGCCAAAAAAGAAAAGGAACGACAGAGTCAGCATATCAAACATGGTAGAAGCATGATTGAATTAGCAAAGTGAGAGGAGATCTCACCGAGGGGTTACCTCGCCTCGGGGTGGCCCGAGGAGGATGAACGACGTCGGGAGGGCTTTGGCTCGTCAGGAGGCTTTGGGTCGTCAGCACTGGAGAAGGGGAGTCCTTGGCTCTAGTTTCTGTATGTACGTCGGGAGGAGTTGGCTTCCGGCGTTGATGTGTATGGAGGAGGAGTTGGCCTCCGATTCCCAGTGAAGCCTCTAGTTCCCCAGAGGAGAGGACGAACGTCTGGGAGGAGGGATGTCTCCAGCGATTCTCTGATTGTCTAAAGGTCTGATTTTTCTTCTCTGATAAAAATCGTCTGAACAATCTGGAGGGATCCTGTCTTTTAGGAGGGAGGCTTTGACAGGAGAGGATTCCAGAGATTTTTTTTACGTGTGATAGTCTCTGATTGTCTGAAAGGGAATCGTGAGAATAAAAATGAAATAAATGAAAAGGATAGAAATTATTCTCTGATTGATTGTTTTTTCTTTTGATCAAAAGGTGATAGGAATATCAGAAGGGTTAGAGGAATAGTGTCTAGGTTCATCGTCTGATAAGACAAGGAAGTTAAGATATTTTTTTAATAGGGAATGTAATATATTTTGGGGAGTGATGGAGGGGATTGAACGTGATTAATATACGATGCAAAAATCTTGAATGATTTAAATGTGATTAAGAGATGGTCGATGATTAGATTTTGTTTGAAAATCTCAAATGATAAATATTTATGGAAAAATTTGAAGTATTACACCAAGTTGTGGCGACTGATGACGTAGTGAAATCGCTTCTGTTTCTTTGGAGCGGTTGTCGGATCAGTAGGGGCGTGATGACCCCAGTGTGTCTGATTGTAGCATGTCCATGAACGGCTCGATGGGCTCGTCATTAGCTCCGATGTTGACTGCGGTTAGCTGGTGAGCTGTAACCTCCTTGGGGTTTTCATGTTGTGGTAGATTCAACTTTGAACTTCGGTAGCCGTTGGGTGATCTTTGGTGTTCGTACTTGGCTTTGTACTTTGGTAGCCGTTGATGACTTTGGGCTCAGGTCGTTTGACGCAGGGCTTTGAACCTTGGTAGCCGTAAAGGAAACTTTGGTCTTCATGTTGTTAGATGTTCGACTTTGGGCTTTGGTAGTCGTCGATAAATCCTTGGCATTCTTATGCTTGTAGATTTGTAATGTCATGCTTTGTCCCTACTCACTCATGTGGTCATGAGAATACATGAATGCAGTAAGCAATAAATAGGTAAAGGAGGGAGAAAAGAGGATTCTTGAAGTCCTCTATGATTAACCCAAAGCGCTGCAAAACAAGTAGTGTTAGCTCTACAGTTTATCGCAGGCAAAGCGTACCTGAGACCTGTTCCTGCACAGGTAGTAGTCACTCAATAACAGACAAATGCACGTGCGGCGTCTGGTACCTGTAGTGAGCAATCAATTCTAGACTCTCGGATGAAGGCTTCTAAACCTCCCTCGGACAAAAGGAGGCGGGGCCCCGGCCAAAAACCAAACCGCAAAGAGCAGCAGGCTGGGCCTTTCGGTGACCCCCTAAAAATCCTAGCCCCGGGTTCGGGCACTCCTAGACATGCCTAGTAAGCGGTAAACGAATACAACCATGAGAGCAAACAAAAGGCACCGAGCCAAGCAAGTACATACGCAAACAAGAACTCCCCTCCGCATGTGGGTTTAAAATGTAAGAGTGCTCGAAAAGAATCCACATGCGGAAGTCCCCAGTGGAGTCGCCATCCGGGATGTACGCACGCCTTCCGGCCTAGCATACGCGCGGGCGCTTGTCCCTCATCCAAAAATGGCTCCGTTTATAAAAATGTGTTGTTTAACCTAGGTAAACAATTACGGAGTCGCCACCGACTTAATTTTGAAAATTGGTCTAAGTCGGAAAACCAGAGTAGGATTCGGGGATCCTTGATTACTAACTCTTACACTTAAACATGCGAAAGGTGGCGTTTGCTCCAAAAGTTTGCTTTTGATTAACGGGTGTTGGACCCGATCCGGGCATGACTCCGGACTCATGTCAATGTTTTACGGGCATTGGACCCGATCCGGCCTTTTGGGCTTGAACTCATGTGTGTTGGTTTGACAAACAACATGCGACGATAAAATCCTAAAGCCTAATAGCATGCACCGCAACCACAGATCAAGTATTTAGATCAAAGGGAGCGAGGAATGGTGGTGATCATGGGCCTATGCACTTGGGCCCACGACCCGTTACATGTGGAAATAAAGAAAATCGGGAGGCCCGCACCTCCCTCATGTACCTGAGATGACGGCTGGGGCCGCTTTATTATCTTGACATCGCGGTTTTTACACACGCGGAAAGATCCACGCGATTTGATACACGCGCCTTCATGTAACCTTCGGTCTTTGGCCTCCGTCTTGTTGAATTCTCGCACTCCTCGATTGATGTTCATGTAAAGCAAACAAGAGAGTGGTCAAAAAAAAATTCTAATTTAAATCGAATTGAATGATTAGAACTTAATTGAGTAAGAGGGATACTTACGGGGCGTTGTGAGCCCGTTGAGTCAATCTCCGTAATGTAGGAGGAGAGTCCTTGAGTATGTCCACGATGAAGACTTTGGTTCCTCGGATTATCCATGCGATTCTCGCGGTATTCATGCAGAACAACGAAAATTGTATTTTTGCAGGAAGGTTAGTAATCCAAAGATGCGAAAATCATGAAATAAACACGAGGACAAATCACGTGTGTTAGGAATATTACTCAAATGGTTGTTAATAATAAAAATAAAAGTTCAAAGTAAATCATATTAAAGAAAATTAAATCGATGTTGCGGTGTCTGGGGCATGGAGTAAATTGTCAATTTTTAGAAAAAAAAAGATCACGTAAACTAGGCTGAATGAAAGTAATAATTAAAAGAAATCCCACGAATTCAAATTGTACTATATAAAAAAAATCAATTCGACATCTTAAAAAAAATAAATAAAAATTGAAACTTTAGAACAAGAAGAAAGGGGATCGCACGTTACCTGCTTTGGGAGAGCCGCATCTGGGTTTGGGCATCAAACCTCCCGAAGCTGCCGTTGATTAAAGGAGAAGACGGAATCCGGGTCGTCGGGGGATTGCTGGAAAGGAAAGCCCCCAAGACCGCCGAGATATCGCTCCAGAGAGTCGTTCGAAGCTGTCGCGTTGCCCCCCGTGAAGAACAGCCTTGGGGATGCTGGAGCTGTTCGTGACCGCAGACCACGTGGCCGGATCTGGAGGATGAGCATCATCCTATCGCTGCCGGGCTGGTTGCGAATCCGAGGACGTCGCTGCTGGAGAGACGTCATTGCGTTGCTCTGAAGACGCCATTGCCGAGGAGGACATCGGAAGGAAGAGGGTTTGCCGCTGTTGGACTCGGGAATGTCGGAGAGGCCGGGTTGCTGCCGCTGTCAGTTCTGAAGACGCCGTGGAGACAGGTTGCTGCTGCCAGATGTTCTGAAGACGCCGTTGGGACTGGTTGCTGCCGCTGGATCTCTCGGGGTTGCTGATCCAAGGGAACACTAGAGGAGGGGCTGCGCTGCCGGAACTCCTTGGGGGTTGGGATCATGTCTCACTGCCATTGGGGTCGCCTTTGGAATCCTCTTGTTCGCCTCCAACTTCGTGACCTGCACCTGAAATGACGAACATCGGTAGAAAAGGAGGCCTCCCGCAAGGCCACATGGCTGCGGGAGGCAGTTGTTTGCGATTCGGCTGGGAAAGGAATTGTTCGTTGTTCCTATTCGTTTTTAACAGCCCAGACAGCGGACGCCGTTGGTTGCCGTTACCATATCCAGAGGAGTTGAAGACCATCGTGTTTGTTGTTGCAGCGGCCATCTCCAGTTGTGATTGACGGCAATCGGGTTTGGGCTGACGACGGAGGGATTTCCATGTCTTTGGCATGGATTCACCTTGACTGGAGGGTGACGGGGACGCGGCAGGGGTCAATCAGGAAAATGGTGGTCTCTCCGTATGTCGTTGAACGCTGGAGACGTGGGCGGACGACGAGGAGAAGGAGCGCGACCTGCCTCCAGGAGATACAAAACAAAACTGGTTGCTCGGGAGGCTTTGGCTCCGGCGGACTGTCTAGTGTCGATGATTGGGAATAGCGGGTGTGGCGCCGGTGAGGAATCGCTGATGACCGCTTTGGGGTGCTACCGACGAAAATGAGTCGTCGGTGCTAGTGGAGTTGCTGGGAAACCGTTAGTTGTCGAGACTATCACTGTTAGTGTTGGACCTGGAGATAGAATTCGGAGGGATTGTTTTTGTCTCCTCCCATGATTCGGGGAAATTGTATCTGCCCGCCCCCGGAAGAAGGTGGTCCTCTCTCCCCTGTTTATGTGCCTCATCCCTCTAGGACAATCCTTTCGTTCCGAAAATCTCGGGGAGGATCGTGGGGAAGCCGTTGAGAGGCTGAAAAATGGATAACGTGGGAGTCAAAGGTGGTTGGAGAATCTGCGGGGGCAGATTTTTTTAATCTTTATGGTCACTCCCTCATCTTGTTGCCGTTTGAGCTAAAATCGGGTGTCTCCTTGTTGATCCCTTGGCTTGGGTGGACACGTGTGTTGCACCAGGATAGAACACTGGAAAGACCATTGCATCTACTCCCCAGCAGCTTTAAACCGAATGCTTTGATAGCAATTATGATGTTTGGATTTCCAATCCATTTCATCGAGGGTTCTTTCATTTTGTGGAATGTAGGAGGCAAGGTGCCCCAGGTCATTGTCTCAAATCCCAGAGTCAATCTTATATTTGGTCGTCTCTTCACGGTCTTGCAAATTGCTTAGTCCAAGTAAGGCCACATATAAAGGAGAGACTTGTGTGAATTGGGTTGCACTACTGTTAGTTGCTGGCAGGCAATTTTGAATGCCTTGATCAATCCACATGTACAGCAGCTGATGTAGCAGCTCAAACTACATATAATTTGGCACTCATGCTGAGATTCACATAAACATCACAACGTTCTTCGCCGCGAGTCATGAACTCATGGCAGTAGTGTTCTTAAGCGATCAGGGGGATAATGCTCGTGATGCTTTGTTTTCCAGCTGTTCACCCCAGGTTGTTACATGGAAATGGATATTGCCGATAGTTGGGCCAGACACATGCGATGCGGCTAGCTGGTTCTGACGTCAGGCTCGTTCGCAGAGTTAAGTTCCTTGGACACCCCTCCTCCCCTCCAATCATGTTCTTCGAACTTCCCGGTGAAACCTTTGCCGTAATTATTGTTCAGCTTGTTTCATCTTAAATTCCTCGACGTAATCGGGAACAACTTAGATGCTATTTTTTTATGTTCTATAGCTGGAGACAATCTCATTCTGTGATTGAAAAGATCGGATGGATAAGTGTTGGGGATGATCATGGGACTTGTATGTTTCTGTGAAAGAGGGATATGAATGACCACAGCTCCCATCTCCCCATCGAACACGATCTGTCGTTAAAGACAGACGCTCCATACAAATCCTTTGAAGGAAGAGGCACGATTTGGGGATCTACAATACATAAGCTCCAATCATACATAAGATCCATACATAAGCTCCATACACCATGAGTTCTGACAGGATCATACACCATAAGTTTTGACAGGATTATACACCATAAGCTCCACTATTGTGGATGTACCATCGTCTGGAGTTATATCCTCGTGTGACTTCTCATATTCAGATTCTTCGACTTCATCAGGTTCATCCACATTACTGACAGACCCTTCTACTTCCACAGTAACAGCACCACTAACATCTACAATTTCACTCTCCTGGACATCTACCTCATGCATATCTAAGTCCTGTTTTGCCTATGAACTATCCACATCACTATCAGAAATACTTAAAGAAATATCAAGACTAGTGTCCTCATTGTCAGATATATTCTTTATCATAGTACCTTCACAATAAACATTCACAGTTGAACCATCTGGACATAAATCGCACATCTCTACCACTTCCTTGTCACTTAAAATTTGCTTAACACTGTCAGACCCAAGATCATACCACATCTTCCTCACACTGCAACCAGAATCTTGAGCGAAGGCTACCAAGGTGAAATAGCCCATCAGATCGCAGCCTACGTCACTATATTTTAACACCTTACCACCAACATACTCAAATTTGTTCCCCTCAGACACTAGACTACCTATGTGCATGTCAAACGAAAGCCGCTTCATTCTGACCTGTCCACCTATATGCGTAAGAATCCCTTACATCAACCCGTACAAACCCAGGTATGAACCACGCCGGGACAAATTACAATAAAGGAATAAACAAACACAATCAACTTATCTGGATGAAGCACAACGAATGAATCAACGAATGACAACAGGATCCGCCTGGAATCGCCGAAGAAATGAATTCCCCCAAATCAGAACAAGTCAGGTCAGAAGCACGTCGGGAAGAAGCACAACAAAGTAAAAAACAAACAGAATCAGCTTACCTGGAGGACGCACAAGGAATTAATCAAGCAATGCGGACCAACTCCTCCTCAAATCGCAGTTCGTTCGATTTATCCCAAATCAGAACTGTCGAATAACCCTAACCCTAAACCCCCTTTCGTGATTTATTTCGTCCGAAGAAAATTTTACCACGTCATATACACGGTGGAGTAATTTGAAGACACGTCAAACATTAAACATAGCCGTCAACGACATGTCTGAGAGTCGTAACGGATGTAAGGTTTAAAGCCAAATCCAAAACTTTTTAAATGGCATGCCACAAACGGAAGTTGGCATATAGTTCAGGCCAAATATCGATAATTTATCCATATATTATTGTATTCCATAAACGTTTTCTGACACTTAATAGAAAAGACGTTTTGGGTTTCCGATGACTAGGGACAATGTTATTTTGCTTTACTTACCGTATTCGGACCATCACTCCTAGAACTGGATTGGAGAATCCCGTCGCCAGCAATAGCAGTAATAAAAACACGACTAGGGAATGGGGGGTGACGTGGCCCCACACAAGCCAACTACTCAACATGGAATTGAATTATTCAGTGGACAATGTGAAATGACGGGCCACATATATCCCAACAGGGTTATCATTCGTAGGACGGGGTAGTTCTATTGCGGGAGCTTGTTGAGCTTGCAGTACATGTAGTCTTTGAACTTCTTGGTCTTGTACTTTGGAGGCTCACCGGAGGCATGATCTTTCCCCTCCTGGTTCACCAGCAGCTGTGGCAGCGGCCCCACCACCCACTCCATCGGCGGCTCCAGGAACACCGGCCACGACATCCTTGCTTTCTCCTTGTTCACCGTTGTCCTGTGTAGCACGCTCCTGTACTCCCCCTTGCTCAGGATCTGTGTAGATGGAAATAGTATGTGATTATTGGAACTCTCCCAAGGTTTTGAACTGGGGCGTGAATGGTGGCGGGGGAAAAGGAAGCCTAAAGGTGCATGTCAAACTCGTGAATCTCACGAGGAAAGCAAACGAAGGGGGGAGGGAACCTCGACTTGGTCTCCGATGTGTATGATAAGGGCATTGGGAACATACTCGACATCGATCCACTTCCCGTCTTTGAGGACCTGAAGGCCGGGGATCTCATTGGGTACCAGCACTGTCAGGGCCGAGAGATCTGTGTGGGGAAGAACCCCGAGGGTGAGGTCAGGGCAAGGGCACTGCGGGTAGAAGTTTATCTTGAGGTTGTACTGCAGGTCCTCCCCTCCCACGGCATTTTTAAGTGTATCCTCCTCCAGACCTAGCCCCAGCGACAGGCACCTAAACAGTTTGTCCGCCACCCTCCGCATGTGATTCGCGTACTCCTTGTTAGCCACCCTACAATGCGGATAGTTACCGACTCATTCGGGGAGACAAAACCACGCATGATGGAGACAGGAATATATGCATGGGCAATTTTTGCAAACAACACGCCCTGAAAGTGAAGAAACCACGGGCCAGGATGTCTTCCGTACCTGTAGGCAGGCGGGTTGGCAGGCCAGAACCTATAGTCGACAGAGGAAGGCGGCCAGATCTTGTGGAAGAGGTGGTCAACCCAGGACTTCTTCCCATCGAGGTCCTTCTGGAGCTGAGTCCCGTACCCTTCCAAACTCCTGGACCCAGGCGGACGCGCATACTTCTCCTTCTCCTCCGCTGGCAGCTCAAAGAACTCCCTCCCGACACGCTGAAGCTCAGCGATCACCTCTGCAGGGATCCCATGGTTAACCACCTGGAACATCCCCCATTCCCTGCTCGCATCCGCAACCTTACGCACCAGACCCTCGAGGTCAACATCCCCGAGGTCGACTGCGGGTACCTCCAGGACGGGGCCACAGTAGGTGGTGAGGGAGGGTCGTTCCTGCTCAGGACGGATGTACTCGGCCGGGATGGCCCCCTTGGAGAGAATCGAGGAAGCGACGGCCTGGACCGTCTCGACCTCCATTTGGGCTAGAAAAACTGCAGAGGTTGGTAAGTCGTCCCGCAACCCTTTGGTACAAACTAAACTCCAATCTCCCGAGGAGGGGGTTAAAGAGCATGTAATGAGAATTGAACGAGGGGGTTGGGGGTTAGAGTTTGTCGATGACAAATGTTACGTGGGTCGACGAGGTTCACTTGATAGAAACCTACCAAACCCCGCTCTCTCCAAAAAGCATGATCCCTTGGATGTTATTGGTGGTAATAATAGCCAGCTAATAGAAACGCATTTAATTAATTACACGGTTTAGGCTGAAAGAAAACTAGCGGGAATACTAGAAATAGCAAGTAAAACGCGTTTTTTTTGTCAAGTTCATAATAAGTTATAAATTATTATTATTATTATCAAGCGTTAACACTTTTTTTTTGGAAACTCAATGAAAAATGACCAAATCTGGGATCCCTTCAAACTAAATTTAGAC
This sequence comes from Melastoma dodecandrum, assembly GCA_029817715.1. Classification (NCBI taxonomy): domain Eukaryota; kingdom Viridiplantae; phylum Streptophyta; class Magnoliopsida; order Myrtales; family Melastomataceae; genus Melastoma; species Melastoma dodecandrum. Next base: position 91,190 of record JARUPY010000384.1, read on the forward strand.
ACGAGACTTGTTTCGAACCTGTACTTAACGTTGAGACACGAGGCTTGTTCCGAACCTGTACTTAACGTTGAATTACAAGACATTACTATAAAGAGTGACAGAGATCATAATTTCATCATGTAAACGGCGGGGTGGCGGGAACGTTATAATCTTATCGACGCATCGCCAGTGGAGAGCGATCCCATCGAGATGTGCACCTCGTCATCTGCATTCTTTCCCGCCGACCAACTTTACCGCCCAGAATGTTGTTTCCTTTGGTGCGGACAGCCACGGGAATCCCTTCCCTCCTCTCATTCGTGGTCCATATAATAAATACCAAGGGTCCTCCCATTCTTGTAAAAATTTGCCGGGTCCTCCCACCCGAGCATTACCCTTTCCGGGTCTTTCTTTACATTTTCACATGTATGAAGAATTCAACGCTCTTCGTCATTTCGTGATATCTATCAAGTCGCTACTCCCATCTATTAATCGGCAAGTCTTCACTCACAATCTACCAACCCACTGAATTCATTTGCACCAAACACACACAGCTAAACATAACCAATGACGTATCGCCCACACGCCCACATTAAACGTGCTCAATGACATCATCACCTCTTAGGTCGTAAACAGAAAGGAACAAGGTCGTACCTCGTACATACTCCAATCGGGACTCTTCTTCACGCATTCTTTCGAGGGCTCTCCAACATCCGAGCCTTGTCCTCCCTTCGTTGCACTCCATCTTTACTTCTCCTTCACGCCCTTTACCAGCTCGGGACTTCACCACCACGATTACTTCTCCCTCCTCCCTTTTTCTCTTCATTTTTCCTCCTTTTATTCTCATTTCCTTCCACTCACTATCAATGATATTTTCTAAGGGGAAGGAAAAATAAAACTTATGTGGCCTCCTTTACACTAAAATATGTTCCATAAGCATTGACCATTTCATTGATCAACTCATGTTACTCTCAATATCATATACGTCAAGTCACCCTAAATTTAATTACCATAAATAAAAAATATATATTATTGTATTCCATAAACGCTTTCTGATACTTTAGAAAAGACGTTTTGGGTTTCCTATGACTAGGGACAATGTTATTTTGCTTTACTTACCGTATTTGGACCATCACTCCCAGCGACAGGCACCCAAACAGCTTGTCCGCCACCTTCTGAATATATTCCTCGTTAAATAAAGTGGCAATAGAATAGAGCGAGGAGATGGGCATACGGAGGAAATGTCTACGCGTCCCTTTATATATAGACAGGAGTACAAAACTCAAATAAGAATATAAACCATTATATTAAATGATATATTTAATTATCTACTTAATGCTTCACTTAAATGAGATTTCCGTTATTAATATGAATTGGATCATAAATAACCCTCGACCTCTGGCTCTGATACCACTGTTCAACAACCAACGTTAACTGTCCTAAAAGCTCGAACTTATAGGCGTGACATACTATATATTCTCGTACTATTCAATTAGCAATGCCATCTAATAGAAACGCATTTAATTAATTACCCGATTTAGGCGGAAAGAAACGAAGAATCTTAGAAATATCATTTTTTTTATGTTCACAATTAAGTTATAAATTATTATTATTAAGAAGCCGACTTAGGACTTCTAAATTTTTTTAAACTCAATAAAAAATTTGGGATCCCTTCAATCTAAATGTCAGAGTTTTAAAATTGAATACACTAGACTTCTTTCAAACCTATTCTTAAAGTTGAATACAAGACATTATTATAAAGAGAGACATATCATAATTTCACAATGTAGGGGCGGGAACATTATAATCTAAATGACAAATGATCAAATATATCCTCAACTTTGGCAATTTTTTCCGATTTATCCTAACATTTGAAAAATATCACCTTGCATCCTAACGTTAGGACTTTATCTCAATTATGTCATCCGCTAGTCGTCCTTATTAACGGAGGCCAAGTCGGACACAGTTATGGGGCCGGTCTTACAGTGGACAATTTTGAAATAACATCTTAACATTAGGTTATATTTTTGAAATGTTAGGATAAATTGGAAAAAAGTTGGAAAGTTTAGGATATATTTGATAATTTTGCCTAGATTAAACGAGGTGCTAGTTGCCATGTCAGCGTCACGTATGGCTCCGTTAGCAAGGACGACGGAGGACATAATTGAAATAAGTCCTAACGTTATAATACAAGGCGATATTTTTCAAATGTTAGGATAAATCGGAAAAAGTGTCAAAATTTAGAATATATTTGATCATTTTGCCGCATCGCGAATGTAGAGCTATCCCATCGAGATGTGCGCCTCGTCATCTGCATTCTTTACCAACTTTACCGCCGAGGAACCAGAATGTTGTTTCCTTTGGTGCTGACAGCCAGGGGAATCCCTCCCTCCCTTTGGTTTCAATTGATGAGGGTACTTTATTCCCCGGAATCACTCGAAATTGTGGCTGAGGCTTATGTGATATGGATCGGATCCAGCCTCGGATTCACCATGCTTTGGGGGGATAGCCGGCACGGTTCTCCAGTCTTTTATAATCGAGGGCGGGTTCCAATGCAGGACCTTCTTTGGGGATTGCCGTGGTCACGCTTGGTGTACTACTCCATGTTGCCCGGGAACTGCTCCTCCATCTCGGGGATCCTGAAGTTGCGGGTGGAGCTGGTTACCGGAGAGTGAGTGGACTTCCCATGGTCAAGCGAGTCGTCGCGGCTGCTGCTCCCATTTTTTCCTCCTCCAATTTATTTTAAAATTTATTACATTAGGTTTGAGTCAAAATATTTAGAAGAAAAAATGTTATTATATTTCTAAATCTCACGGTAACTTCGAAAAAAATAATAAAAGAATAGGATAAAATTTGATCCAGTTACGAACTAGGCCCACGATGAATTTTGATATGTAATCATTCGTAGACCGAATATATAAAACTGCCACGTTTCTAGGGACATGACTGTCTGCCTGACTATTTTCTCCCAGACCCCGACCTAAAGGCGGGAGTGTACGTGCCGGAGATACGATGATCCGACACATACCTCGTGATCTCCGACAATCCGTAGGGACAAGGAATAATCCCATCGACAACAAATTATCCAACCCCGCCTCTCACGAATTGAATTATTACGGGGTGAATGACGCGAATCAAAGGGACACGTGAAAAGACCTGAAATTTTGCGATACCAAAAACAACGATTGATTTTACGTATATGTTTCATGTTAATTGAAATAGTTGTTGATAGCGGAGTGGTGACATCAAGTTGATAGCAGAGGGGTGGGGTGACATCAAGAGAAGTGCTCTCACAACATGTCATCATGAGGTCATCAGACTCCGAGTTCTTGAAGGGTCGGTCGTCTTGATCTCGACTTCACTCTTGTTGGGCCGATGTCGAACTCGAGAATCCTTTCGACTCCGAGATGCAGACCTCTCCCACATTAAATTGCTAACTGCTTGACGACAAGAACGTGTAGTAAAACCAGAGAAAAATCGCTCCGTAACATGCTATCGTGGGATCGTGCATCATTTCTAACAAGTACCTCCTAACGTCATTTATGCCTTCTTGAATCCAACGATCTCAAATGAATCCTTGCCTTCTTGATCAGATGTCTTCAATGGGCTCCAACCCCCTTAACCTGGTGCTTTTGAATAGACTATGTGCCCTGGTGCTTTTCAGGCCCAAATTCTATGTGTAAAGTAAACAATATTGTTAATTGAAACGGTTAGCAATAGTTAATCTGGAAATTTGAAATGGATGCATTGGACATTATCTAACTACGCTAAGAACATATGGGAAAACACATAACAACAAGTGAAGTTAGTTGATAGACACACTAAGTACGAATGTCCTAACGTACACTTGTTTTTTTTTTTTATCTCTCCTCGGTTTCCCGTGAACTTATCACGGGGGAAACTTTATCTATGCTTTCACGCACACTAAAGTGCATGACTCATTCTCCGGGGTATAATTAAGAATCCGATCCTCGTTTCGCAATTTCAACACCCATAGTTCAACTTAGACTCTCGTCGCGAGTCCGTTAATCTTATTCCGAAAAGTTCGAGGAACACGATCATTTCACTATTTTTGGGTCATCTAACCCTGTCAAATCTCGTACCGGGTTGAGATAGAAGACTCCTCAGGTCAAATACCCATGCATGTGCAATTCTAGTCATCGCATACATTCAGGATCCTCCCACCTGTCTGATGTAAGTTTGGATCCTCTCATCCGACATTACATTTGCAAAGCTACTTACCTATCGGATCCTCTCATCCGGCATTACATTTGTAAAGGTCCTCCCACATTTGTCTTTGTTGGCCCAAAGATTATACTAAGAGGGGGGGTGAATTAGTGTTAAGTCTAATTAAGGAATTCTTAAACGCTTTTTCACAACCCTCACAGCGGAAGTAACTTACTGTAATTTACAGAGCCTTCAAGCTTCTGTAATTACGGAACGTGTGAAATTGACTTCGAAATGAGTCGCAGAACACAAAGAATTTTATAGTGGTTCGGTGAAATCACCTACGTCCACTTTCGGTCACTTTTCACTAATAACTCGTATAGAGATTACAGTGTAGAAGATAAAACCTTCTGTGGTGTAAGAAAACAATTTCTTTGACCACGGGACGGTAAGACTAGCTTTACCAATGCAAGAAACTCTCTTGCTGTGTTTAGGATGTGTCTAGGTCGAATCACAAGGAAATCAACCAGACTTGAGCAAGCACAGAACGTTGGCTGGAAGCTTCAGCCTTCTGTGACTCTGTAGCGGGCTATTCCTTCTGTGGATCAGCGAACAGATCCGATGACGCTTTCTCCAAGTGTTTGGACGCCTCTAATATGCTTCTCTTTTTGTGTTTTTGGTTTAATCTGCAAAACAAATAAAGATAGACCATCTACAGTAGGTTGCAGTCCCTCACCACTTACGCCTGCTGCGGAAACCTTCTCTTCGACCTGCTGTACGCCCACCCGGCGTTACGGACAGCACTCCTGGCCAAGTCCTTCGGATTCACGGCCAACGACGCCTACGGAGTGGCTTCACCAAAGCACACCTGCTGCAAACGCACAGATAACAAAATAACCAACTACAGAAGGTTGAAGGTCCCTCACAACTAAACCCCTGCTACGGACTCCTTCTCTCCGACCAACTCTGTACGCCTACTCGCCACCAACGAACCCTTCCCCAGGCCTTGATGCACGCAGTCCGACGTCACGGACAAAGTTCCGGTCGAGTCCCTCAGATCCGTACGCAAGGAAGTCACCGGAGCGGCTTCACCCACGCTCAACCCGCTGTAGTTACCTCCTGCGAGAACTCTCGCCTGGAGAACCCGTCCTGCACACTCGCACACACGTTAAACAACCAATAACGTTGCCAAATGTCAAGACTTACGCTCTGATGTGTATTTTTAATGTTTTTAGGTTTTTCTTTTATATAGAGGTTCCGTCCTCCTGTAAAGATGGAAACTTATTTTGCCAAATACGTAAAATGACCAAATTCATCCCCAACGTGTAAAAATCATTTAGGGACAATATTTGATTGATTTCAGATCAATCGAATCATCCAATCACGAGATCTCATCTTACAGAAGGTTAGAGCCTAAATCGGTCAGCAACCTTCTATAGTTGGAAATAAAGAATATTTTATTTCCAACTTGAGAAATATGATGATGGGGTCGTGCAAATATCTGGTTGGAACCTCCAGATTTAATTTTGTCTTATTTTGACAATTAAATCCCCAGATAATGCAATACAGAAGGTTCGGCCAGTAACAGCAACTTGACCTTCTATATAAGGAAATAATCAACGATTTATTCCCAAAAATAATTGATTCATTCCAGACAAGTAAAACATTGTATCTGGACGAAATATTAATCCAAATAATATTCCTAAGAATATTCTCTTTTGAATTAATAATTTAATTAAGATAATCAATAATTAATTAACAAATAATTTATTATTGAAATATCTATTTATGGAAATATTCTCTAATCACGATCTGAAATGATCCTTGGAGGGTGAAGAAAATATTTTCGTGATATTTTTCCTCTCTTACGAAGCGTATCTTCGTTACAGGAGGTTTCAGCTTCTGTAAAGTCATAGCAGGTCAAACCTGCTGTTTAACTCATCATCAAAATCTTGTTGATGCGCGTCGTCAACGCAACAAAAATAAATCCTCGTTCACACAAACTAAGCAGTAAGGGCAAGCAAGGGTCGATCCCACAGAGAATCAGTATCAATTAGGTCTTATAACGTCAAATTCGATAACCAAATTCAAGGTCAAGTGAACAAATCAAGTGATGAGAAGTTAAACTAACAGCAAAATGAATCGAATTACCAATAAGAATTAAAGATCTAGGACTACCGATTTCCCCTCATGACTTATGCTCTCATATCCCCTCTTCTTATTACTATTGAATTTCATCGGTTGTTAACTGTAGGCTGCTAATCTCTCCCCATAACCCTCTCGGATATCCGGGAACGTACCCCCATGTATCAAATTCTCTACTCTATGTCTAGGCAAAGAACTAGTGGAGGCCCTTTACGATTTAACCCTACTTTGATTACCCAAGGTGCACGGTATTTCTACTCTCACACTAAAACCCGGTCTCTCGACTCGAAGGTTCCTTAGGTTATCCTAATCCCGATCTGACCCAGACTACCCTCTCGAGTCTCCCTAGGTGATCAAATCAATATCAACAGTTGATCAGGCTGCTAATACGCATTAAACACGGGATTGGATAAACAACCAACGGAAATTCAATTCATAATAAGAAAGGTTCAACAATTACAAAAGAACACGGGGTTCCATCGTCGTCCTAGAACAAAGAAATTAGTTCATAGCGATGCAACACGAAAACCAAATCAAAGATGAAAGCATAATTGAAATCTAAAAGAAAAAGGGAAAAGAATTTTGCAATTCTCCGCCGGCACCAATCTCCTGTCACGAGCTTTTCGCCGTCAAAGGAAAACCAATTCCCACCACTCTCTCTCACCCTAGTAAACCTTAAGTTTGAGTATTTATACTAGGGAATAATCTAAATGACCTAAATAGAAATAAAGAGAAAATCTAGGAATTCGGAGGGGAGGAAATCTTCTGGTTCTCCGCAGCTGCGAGGAAATCTTCCGCAGCTGCGAAAGTTTCTGAGGTTGCTCCCTTTGGCTTCTCCGCAGCTGCGAGGAAATCTTCCGCAGCTGCGAAAGTCTCTGTGGTTGCGAACTTCCTCTTGCCCGCAGCTGCGTCGAGACTCTCCGCAGCTGCGAAGGTCTCTGTGGTTGCACTCCTCGCTTCCTTCTCACAACTATTCCTTCCTCTCTTCGTTGTTCCTCATTTCATCTTCAATTCCCTACACGAACAATAACGAACGTGAGGTAACACAATTCAGCTTGAAACAACCAATCTAAACACTTAAAACGACGGAACTAACTCAAATCAAGGCACAAATGTGATCATATAACTCTACTTTCGTAGAGTTATCACACCCCCAAACCTATCTTTTGCTAGTCCTCGAGCAAAACAAAACCAAAACAAAACGAAAATGTAACCAAACAAAATAAACGAATCATAATTTATACTCCCCAGTCTCACCCAAGTCTTCCGAACTCGAATTGTCGTTAACGACTCTCAGCTAAGGCCGCACACCTATTTTAGAGGTAGACTTCGTTCAAGGCTAGCATACACGGGTTTTGTAGTTCTTATAAAACTTGTTCCCTCAATTTGCACACCTCGCGTTGTCAACCCCACATTCTCAAATCTTTCATAGCCATCAAGTACTTTTCTAGACTCAACTCTCCTTACCTTCTCAACTAATTCGAGGTCTTTCTTTTCATCTCATTTTTCTCTTTTCATTTGGTTACACGATTCTAAATGCTCATCAATTCCCGCAAACGCTCATGTAACAAGTTCTCAGTCAGTGACTCCCGGTCCAAACAGACCAAGGCACTAGGTGATAAAGCACCCCTCGGACGAGAACTCGAGCCGCAAGGAAGACTCACACCACAAGCACATATTCAAGCTCAAAATCAATTTTTTTTCTTTTTCTCTTTTACTTTTTTTTACCCTTTTCTAGCTTGAATAGTGGTGCTCAGAACCTTGGCAACCGTTTTCTTTTCTTGCTCTTTTTCTCTTTCACATTTTAACCTGAATTTCGTCTCCAAAGGATGATTCGAGTGCCTATACTTTTCCTTAATGACTATGCTTTTAAAGAGACTGTAGAGCTGACGCTGCTTAGTTAGCTTCCTATCAGGAACAACATATACTATTTTTTCAAGAAATTAGGCATGCTTGCTAGAACTAATTCCTCCTCTGCCTTAAATGTGCGACCCTAATCATCCTCCTAGAATCCGACTCTTCTAATTCGAAATCCTAAGGTCTAACTGAGGGGCATCGACTCAAAGAAAATAACAAAAACAAAACGAAAGATAGACTCAGAAGCATGATCAAGCTGACAGAAATAACAAGCAATGGCAATCATATCATAAAGGATAACATCAACACCCCCAAACCTAAATCCTGACACGACCTCGTGGCAGACTGTATCTCCAACAGTGCATGAGATAGATGAAAGTAAAGATAAGAGAGATACAACCTGGCACATATCCGGTTGAACTCAGGATCCTCTCTCTGATGGCAGACTAATCGGACTCCGAGTCGTAGTCAACATCTTCATCCTCCGCCGGGCTGGTTTCTACATCTTCCATAGCAGCATCACTCCATCCCATGGGTCGATCCCATCCCGGTGGGTGGTAGACTGGTTGATGCAACGCGTTGAAATCTACTCCAAAGGATGGCGCGGCCTGACGGTTGTACTCCATCTGATGTCGGATGAATTCCATGGTGTACTGCTGGAAGGCCCTAGTTTGCTGCTGAGCGTCCCTGGTTTGCTGCATGAACTCCTGCATCTGGGCCCACCGTTCTTGCTCGGAGGGCATAGTGCTCGCAGCGGCTGGACGAGGGCGAGAGGAAGCGCCTCCCTGCCTTGCGCTAATCTTGTCCGGCGATTGATGGTCTAGAGGCTGGCCCGGGGGACAAAGCTCCTTCGTCCTGTCAAACTGCACACCTGCTTTGATACATAATTCAGAAATAAGACAAGGGAACCACAAACCTCGTGCGTCGTCCAAACAACGGTGGATCATCCAATTCAGCAGCCTGCCCAAATCAATAGGCATCTCCTCCATGATACAGTAGATGAGCGCCGCTCGATCCCTGGTGATCTCGCTCGTGTTTTTGCTGGGGATGAGCCGGGCGGCTACAAATAAGGCCCACATGCGTGCTTCGGTGGTCAAATTGCTGCCGTGGAGTCTGAGGGGGTCCCGGCTTCTTGTCAATTTCCATTGGGATCCTGGCTTAGCAATTCTCGCAATAACTGCGTTACTATCAAAACGATTATTAAGATAATCGAGCTATGCCTCAGTGTTGTAAACAGAGAGGCCATAAAATGTGGAAATCACTGATGCACCAAACTTAACCTCCTTGTCCCGAACTCGAATACTCTGCCTATCCCTGTCCAGGGTATGCACGTTTGCATAAAACTCCCTGACCACCGGGACAACGCCCCGTTTTATCGCTGTACTAAAGCGAAGCCACCCCAGACGTTCTAAACGCGCCCGGTATTCAATCAAATCGGGATGCGTGGTATCGAATACCCGCTCAGCGATCAGCGGTCTTTTCATGGACCGTTGGTACGCCGCCGACGATTCATTCACAACGGCCTTATCCCTCCCTGCCGTTTCCTTTCCTCTCCTTTGCCTAGAACTAGAGGCACCGGTCGTAGTGCGTTGCTTGGGCGCCATTGCTAACTGCGCTATTCTAAGAGCTAGGGCAACTATTGAATCACCGGATGAACCACGACGTAGCCGCACGCAAATCACCGATAGGACTAAGGGATGAGGAACTTTCCTGATTGTCGCAGCTGCGGGAGAGTGTGGCACCGGAGAGCAGATCTGCAGTGGATGGACGCACAAGGGAGGAGGAGGGCGTCGGAGATTGACGCGGGAGTAGCCGGCGAGTTGGGAGGTGTAGCCGTCGCCTGGAGAGAAGGAGTCCGTCGCAGCTGCGCCCTGAGAGAGTGGGGAAAATGAATTAGGGTTTTAGTTCGCCCCCTTTTAATTAGCCTGAAATTTCGTCCTCTCGCAGCTGCGAGACATCCCTCCGCAGCTGCGAGACTCTCTGAGGGTCGCAGGTTACACGTCTCTCGCAGCTGCGAGAATTTCCTCCGCAGCTGCGAAACTCTCTGAGGATCGCAGGTTACACGTCTCTCGCAGCTGCGAGAATTTCCTTCGCAGCTGCGAAACTCTCTGAGGATCGACTGTGTATGCGCCTTCCGCAGCTGCGAGAGATGTTCTCGCAGCTGCGAAACTTACTGCCTTCCGTTCCTCCGCAGCTGCGATCTACTTCTCCACAGCTGCGGATCTTACTGTGGATGCTACCTCATTTTCTTTCTCCGTCTTTTTCATGGACATGCTTCTTGATCTACTAACAAAAACAAATAAACGATTAAAAATAACTAATTATCAGGAATAAAATGAAACGACTTGGGTTGCCTCCCAAGAAGTGCCCTGGTTTATAGTCGATGGCTCGACTTTCGCACGATTTTATGCGTCTTGGAGTCGCGTGGATGTAGTTCCTCGCTCAAGTGGCTCTCCATGATAGTGTTTGAGGCGTTGGCCGTTGGCCTTGAACGTGGTCTCCGAATCATTCGACTGCAACTCTACAGCGCCATGAGGGAACGTTCTGACCACTTTGAACGGTCCGGACCATCTCGACTTCAACTTGCCTGGAAATAACCGCAAACGTGAGTTGAAAAGTAATACATACTCACCTGGCACAAATGACCTGTTGAGGATGCGGCTATCATGCCATTTTTTCGTCTTCTCCTTGTAGATAGATGCATTCTCGTAGGCCCGATGACGAAGCTCCTCCAATTCGTTCATCTGCAAAAGGCGAGCCTCACCTGATCGGGTTGCGTTGAAATTTAGGTGCTTTAGTGCCCAGTATGCCTTGTGCTCGAGTTCCACTGGGAGGTGACAAGCCTTTCCAAAGACGAGTCGGTATGGGGACATCCCGATCGGTGTTTTGTACGCTGTTCTGTACGCCCACAAAGCATCGTCAAGTTTTAACGACCAATCCTTTCGTGTTGTACTTACCGATTTTTCAAGGATGCGCTTCACTTCACGGTTGGAAACTTCCGCATGTCCGCTGGTCTGTGGGTGATACGCCGTTGCCACCTTGTGCTTCACGCCATATTTGCTTAACAGTGCATTAAACTGACGATTGATGAAGTGTGTACCTTCGTCACTAATGATAGCGCGTGGTACACCGAACCTAGTGAAAATCTGTTTCTGCACAAACTTGACAACCACTTTAGCCTCATTAGTGGGGGAAGCAATTGCTTCCACCCACTTGGAAACGTAATCTACTTCTACGAGGATGTACTTGTTACCATTCGATGGGATGAAGGGTCCCATGAAGTCGATGCCCCAAACATCAAAAAGTTCAACCTCGAGGATGTTCTGCAGGGGCATTTCGTTTCTCCGTGATATGTTCCCTGTTCTTTGGCACCTATCACAATGAAGAACAAACTGATAAGCATCCTTGAAAATAGTCGGCCAGTAAAAACCTGACTGGAGAACTTTAGCGGCTGTTCTATCTCCTCCAAAGTGTCCTCCGTAGGGGGATGCGTGGCAATGGGCTAGTATGTCCATGATTTCAGATTCCGGCACACATCTCCTGATCACCTGATCTGCACACTTTTTAAACAGAAATGGTTCGTCCCAAAAGTAGTGACGAACGTCATGAAGAAACCGTTTCCGCTTGTGTGCATCGAAATCCTCAGGAATAAATTCCGACACAATGAAGTTTACAAAATCAGCATACCAAGGCACGCTCACATCAACAGACAGCAAACACTCATCAGGAAAGAACTCATTGATGCAAACCTTGTCTCGAATCACATTTTCATTTTCTAACCTAGACAAGTGATCTGCTATCTGATTTTCAGTCCCTTTCCTATCTCGGATCTCTAAGTCAAATTCTTGTAATAATAGCACCCAACGAATCAACCTAGGCTTAGCGTCCTTTTTCTCAATCAAGTATTTGATCGCTGAGTGATCTGTAAACACTATTATCTTAGATCCCACCAGATAACTGCGAAACTTATCAAATGCAAACACGACGGCTAACAATTCTTTCTCAGTCGTGGTGTAATTAATCTTGGCATCATCTAAGGTCCTGCTGGCATAGTATATAACCCGAAAAATCTTATCTACCCTCTGGCCTAATGCGGCTCCTACTGCATAGTCGCTAGCATCACACATCAACTCAAAGGGCAAATTCCAATCAGGTGCTATGACTATGGGAGCAGATACTAACCTCTTCTTAAGTTCAGTAAAGGTAGAAAGGCACTCAGCATTGAATACAAAGGGAACATCCTTCTCCAACAAATTGCACAGTGGCTTCGTGATCTTGGAGAAGTCCTTGATGAACCTCCGGTAGAAACCAGCATGTCCGAGGAAGCTCCGAATCCCTTTCACTGAAGAGGGTGGGGGTAACTTCTCAATTGTCTCTATCTTTGACCTGTCTACTTCAATGCCCTTGCTGGAGATCCGGTGACCTAAAACAATGCCATCACGAACCATAAACTGGCATTTCTCCCAGTTCAGGATTAGGTTAGCATCCTCACAACGTTTTAGAACCTTAGTGAGGTTCGACAGGCACTCCGCATACGATGTACCAAAAACAGAAAAATCATCCATGAAGACCTCCAAACCATTTTCAATCATATCAGAGAATATGGCCATCATGCATCGTTGAAAAGTCGCAGGTGCATTACACAATCCAAATGGCATGCGGCGAAACGCAAAGGTACCGAATGGGCATGTGAACGTTGTCTTTTCTTGGTCCTCCGGAGCAATCAAAATTTGATTGTACCCGGAGTATCCGTCCAAGAAGCAATAGAAATCCTTACCCGCCAATCGATCAAGCATCTGATCAATAAAGGGTAGAGGAAAATGGTCTTTCCTGGTGGCCTTGTTCAGTTTGCGGTAATCCATGCAAACTCTCCACCCGGTTACAGTGCGAGTCGGAATCAACTCATTCTTCTCGTTCTTGACCACCGTCATCCCTCCTTTCTTCGGGACGCACTGCACAGGGCTAACCCAAGAACTGTCAGAGATCGGGTAAATAATACCTGCATCTAGCCACTTGATAATCTCTTTCTTCACCACTTCCTTCATGTTTGGGTTGAGTCGCCTCTGAGCCTCGACTGAAACCTTATGATCATCCTCAAGCAAAATCTTGTGCATACACACCGACGGACTGATACCTCGAATATCCGCTATAGTCCATCCCAATGCCTTCTTGTGCGCCTTGAGGATCTCAAGCAATTCCTCCTCCTCTTCTCCTGTAAGATTGGCAGAAATAATTACAGGTAAAGTATTTGATGGTCCGAAGTACGCATACCTGAGATGATCCGGGAGTTGCTTGAGCTCTAAAGTGGGGGGTTCCTCAATTGAAGGTAGCATCGGGTTCAGTGGCCGCTCTAGCGTGTCAAATTGTTGAATCCTTCGTGTGAATAACGCTAGGGCTTCCTGGGTGTCACAATTGGGGTTGGTCTTCTCTCCTTCATCTTCTGAGGTACCTTCATCACCAAGAGGGGAAAACTTGGAAGTGCACCTATCAACAATGTCCATCCGGAAACAATCAGAATTTTCAGAAGGCCATTTAACAGATTTATAAACGTTGAATATGACTTCCTGATCGTTGACACGGATTGTCAACTCTCCCTTCTGCACATCGATCAATGCCCTTCCTGTGGCTAAAAATGGACGACCAAGGATGATAGGAATCTCCTTGTCCTCCTCAAAGTCTAACACCAGAAAGTCAGCCGGAAAAATAAATTTATCTACTTTGACAAGAACGTCCTCAATAATCCCTTTCGGGTACGTAATGGATCTACCGGCTAACTGAAGGGTAAGACACAGATGTAGGTCTTACCTCCCCCAAACCTAGCTCTTTATACACCGAAAAAGGCATCAGATTTATGCTTGCCCCAAGATCGCAAAGAGCTTTACCTGAGAATGCTGTTCCAATTGTGCATGGGATTGTGAAGCTACCTGGGTCCTTGAGCTTCGGTGGTATCTTCTTCTGGATGATGGCGCTACACTCCTCGGTAAGTTTAACTGTCTCAAAATCGCCCAACATCCGTTTCTTCGAGAGTACGTCCTTCATGAACTTGACGTAACTAAGCATCTGCTCCAAAGCTTCTGCAAAAGGGATATTAATGTGTAGCTTTTTAAATACATCGAGGAACTTACGAAATTGAGCATCCTCGTTTTGTTTTCGGGCTCTCTGTGGGAACGGAAGCTTCGAGATGTCGATTTCCGGTTTCTTTCTCTCTTCCTCCATCTTTTTCTTCCCTTTGTCCTGTGGCAAGTCCAAGTTAAAATTTAATGGACTAGTCTGAGATTTCTTACTAGTTGCCTCCACAGGACTGGATCCACTGCTCTCCTTCTTAGCTTCGGCTTCCTCTGCCTCAAGTGACCGGCCGTTCCTTAGAGTCACGGCTTTGGCTTGCTCCCTTGGATTGGTTTCTGTGTTGCTCGGGAGAGTCCCATAGGCTCTCGAATTCACCGCCTGAGCCAGCTGGCTAACCTGGTTCTCCAGGTTCCGAATCGACGCTGCTTGGTTCTTCATCAAAGCGTCTTGATTCGCCATGTATTTGAGCATCATCTCTTCGAGGCTCGGCTTATTTTTCGAGGCTTCTGCTTGTGCTTGCGGATACTGAGGCGCTGGTGCTGGTGGTCTAGACATACCAGGCGGAGGTGCCTGTGCTCTCCAAGAAAAGTTCGGGTGATTCCTCCACCCTGGGTTATACGTATTCGAGTACGGGTTGTTGCGCTGGTTTCCAACAAAGTTGGCTTCCTCCATGCTCATGGTGCACTGATCTGTAAGATGTGCTCCTCCGCAAATCTGACAACCCTGCTGGTTGCTCTGAACCGAACTAACGTTCGCTTCCTCAAATTTCTTAGTGAGAGTGGCTAGTTGTGCTTGAATTGAGGTTAAGGTATCCAATTCAAAGACGCCCTGCGGCTTCCTTCTGTTCATACGCTCCGAATACTGGTTCGGCAGACAAGTCTTCCTCATCGTCTCAAGGAGCTCCAGTCCTTCCACATAGGACTTCCTCAAAAAGGATCCTCCAGATGCCAAATTTACGTCCTTCCTGGACGAGTCCGTGAGTCCATTATAGAATGCCTCAAGCTGTCTCCATCCAGGCAGATCATGATATGGGCACTGTATCAGCAGATTCTTGAATCGCTCCCATGCCTCCACGAAAGTTTCATCGCTGTCCTGTCGGAACGTGGTAATCTCGTTCCTCATCTGAGATATCTTCGAGGGAGGATAATACTGATCCAGGAAGGCCTCCTCCATCTGTGCCCAAGTCGATATTGAATTCACTGGGAGTGAATTGAACCACGCCCAGGCCTTGTCCTTTAGGGAGAATGTGAACAGCTTCAGCCTGACTGCATCTTGGGACACTCCGTTCTGCCTGAAAGTGTCGCATACGCTGAGAAACTTACTCAGATGCTCGTGCGGATCCTCCATCGGTGTTCCTCTGAACTGGACTGTATTCTGAATCATCTGCATCACCGATGTCTTGATCTCATAATCACGAGCTGCGATGGGCGGTGGTGCTATGCATGACCGGTGAGCGTAAGTTCTGGCCGATGTGAAGTCCATCATCGGCCTGTTATCAACATCTGGCCTCCCTCCACGCTCTTGTATCGGGACTAGGTTTCCGGCAATCTGATTTCTGTTGTCCTCGTCGGCCATAGCTACTCGCTGTGCTCTCAACCTTTGCCGAAAGGTGCGCTCGATTTCTGGGTCCAATTGAGTCAAATTAGCTCCTTGACTCCGTAGCATAAACAGAAATATATAAAGAGAAAAACAAAAACTTGAACGTCAAACAGTTATCGAAAATAGAGGTAAAAGACAACTAAAAGAAAACTGAGTCCCCGGCAGCGGCGCCAAAATTTGATGCGCGTCGTCAACGCAACAAAAATAAATCCTCGTTCACACAAACTAAGCAGTAAGGGCAAGCAAGGGTCGATCCCACAGAGAATCAGTATCAATTAGGTCTTATAACGTCAAATTCGATAACCAAATTCAAGGTCAAGTGAACAAATCAAGTGATGAGAAGTTAAACTAACAGCAAAATGAATCGAATTACCAATAAGAATTAAAGATCTAGGACTACCGATTTCCCCTCATGACTTATGCTCTCATATCCCCTCTTCTTATTACTATTGAATTTCATCGGTTGTTAACTGTAGGCTGCTAATCTCTCCCCATAACCCTCTCGGATATCCGGGAACGTACCCCCATGTATCAAATTCTCTACTCTATGTCTAGGCAAAGAACTAGTGGAGGCCCTTTACGATTTAACCCTACTTTGATTACCCAAGGTGCACGGTATTTCTACTCTCACACTAAAACCCGGTCTCTCGACTCGAAGGTTCCTTAGGTTATCCTAATCCCGATCTGACCCAGACTACCCTCTCGAGTCTCCCTAGGTGATCAAATCAATATCAACAGTTGATCAGGCTGCTAATACGCATTAAACACGGGATTGGATAAACAACCAACGGAAATTCAATTCATAATAAGAAAGGTTCAACAATTACAAAAGAACACGAGGTTCCATCGTCGTCCTAGAACAAAGAAATTAGTTCATAGCGATGCAACACGAAAACCAAATCAAAGATGAAAGCATAATTGAAATCTAAAAGAAAAAGGGAAAAGAATTTTGCAATTCTCCGCCGGCACCAATCTCCTGTCACGAGCTTTTCGCCGTCAAAGAAAAACCAATTCCCACCACTCTCTCTCACCCTAGTAAACCTTAAGTTTGAGTATTTATACTAGGGAATAATCTAAATGACCTAAATAGAAATAAAGAGAAAATCTAGGAATTCGGAGGGGAGGAAATCTTCTGGTTCTCCGCAGCTGCGAGGAAATCTTCCGCAGCTGCGAAAGTCTCTGTGGTTGCGAACTTCCTCTTGCCCGCAGCTGCGGAGAGTCTCGACGCAGCTGCGAAGGTCTCTGTGGTTGCACTCCTCGCTTCCTTCTCACAACTATTCCTTCCTCTCTTCGTTGTTCCTCATTTCATCTTCAATTCCCTACACGAACAATAACGAATGTGAGGTAACACAATTTGTTGAATCGTTTATGTACACTAAGAGGGGGGTGAATTAGTGTTTATCACTTTTTCGCCCTTTCTCGGTGTAAGCGGAAGCGTACTGTATCACAGCAGAGCGTTTCTCAGAATGAGAAATACCTTACTGTAACTGTTACGATTTTGTCGAGTAGGTTTTCGTTCGAGTGTTGCGCGATCGTAATGGACACAGTGATTTATAGTGGTTCGGCCTTAATTGACCTACGTCCACTTTCCACCAACAAGGTGATTCCACTATATAAAATAATGGGTGCAAAGAGCCCTTGCACTAGGCGTATGTTCCTCTCACAAAGTGAGATTTAGAATCCCGTACAATAGATGATCACTCCTGGCAACGGTCAGCTCCTCACACAGTGGACGTCTTCTCGTTTCCAGCAGAATGATGCTCATGCTCAGCAGTTGATTGCTCAATGGATTCCACACAGCTCGTTGTCGCTTAATATAAACCTGACTTATCAAAGAGCACAGACAACGTTATGTTAGAGTATAAATCCTCGCAGATAACTCCTTACGGTGAAGAATGTATTCTCAGAGAGCAGCTCGTTTCTGCTTCACAGCGAAGGATTGCTTCAGCACTTTATCGTTCAGCAGAGGATTTCCACACAGATCTTGTCTCTCCTTAAGATAAGCCTGCACTTGCTTAAGAGACAACCACAAAGTTGAACCACAAAGATCACGAAGATAGGAACCACGAAGATCACAAAGAAAACCACAAAGCCACTTAGAAGGTATCCGTCCTACACTCAGTTCGGACGTGAACGGTTACCACAGCCGTGACTCACTGCACTGCACACCCAGTGCCTAGGGTGGAATTTTCCGATCCGTTGGCTTCCACGCAACCTGCTTTACTAACCCTCTGTATCAGGCGTTCAAGACTTCTGCACAGCACCCCTCTGCTCGGGAGGAACTCTTTCCACTCCGGCGGCGTTCCCACCTCCTGCTCTACCCTGCAGGCACGAGACTTCTGGCGCGCACCCGCAAGTGCGTGTCTAACTGCTCAAACTCCGTAGGCTCGAGACTTCCCTGCGAAAAGACACGACAAGAACGGCTTCTTGCCGATGGGTCAGCAACCGGTTACTGAATTCAGAGCAGGTATTCACTTAGCTTCCCTCAGACGATTCGCCGGCTGCTCGTTGAACGCACCGAGGACACACAGTCCCTCTCAGACGATTCAAGGGATCTGACCTCAACCCCTTGACACTCTCACACGCAGCTTGCAAGAGAAAGAACTAGGAGACACTTAGCACTTTCCGCTCTCCGTCGACGCACAAAGCTCACACAGACCACACAGACCACACAGATCACACAGACCACACAGATCACACAGACGCACAAAGCTCACACAGACCACACAGACCACACAGATGCACACAGATCACACAGACGCACAAAGGCATTGTTTTCTGTCGTCTCTGGTTAGGTTATAAAGAAGGAGGACGGAAATCGTCTAGGCAATCAACAAGATTTATTGCCAAAATTGGCAGCGAGGACACAGCAACGGTCTGCTCAACGTTTGCTGTGTTATAAAAGGAAAGCCACAAACGGTAACTTCCTTTACTTATCTCAATCAAATAGATTATTTCCAATCTCCAACATCATATCTAATCAATATATTTAATTAAATATATTTAATTTGATATTTTCTCCTATTACAGCGAGACGTTGCTGCAGGGAATCAGAGATATATTTTGTTGACGCTCAGAATAAATCTTAGAATAAATCATGATTATTAAAAATATGTTTCCATATTTTCAACTTCTATGCGTAATATCACAGTAACAGTGTACTGGAACGCAATAATATATAACTGCTACTAGCTGTGGTTCAGCAACGTATTGCTCAAGCTCATCACTAAGAATGAACACATAACTTGTGAAACATTATTACTGACCACCAGTAACATGTCGCTCACCACCAGTAACATGTCACTTAAGTTCATCATCAAAACCAGGTCAACATTGTCCCCCTTTTTGATGATGACAAAATATGGACTTAGGAATCGAGCTTGTATCTCAACTCCCCCTTAAATCCTTAACTCCCCCTGAACCTATTCTTCTCCCCCTTTTTGTCATATCAAAAAGAAAAGAGGATAACAAAGGATAGTTTTATTACTAGTGCAGCAAGAATATGCTAGCACCCAAAAGACAAAGTCAGCAGCCAACAGTTACTGCGATACATCAAAACGAAACAGTTATTAAACAAGTTCAGAAATAGAAGAGCATAGCTCATTCTAGAACAACAAAGCAGACACCTAAAGATAAAGGAGAGTAGCTCAATCCTAAACGGAGAGCATGGCTCAATCCTCAGCATTATCAAGCAAGGTCTGGACCATATTTTCCAGGCGGGTCAGCCTCTCAGCAAATCCATCCAGCCTCTCAAGAATGGAGCGCCTGGTGTAGCTTAGTTCCTCACAGAGGACTTTCTGAAGCTTGGAAGAAGAAGGGGACTCATCCTTGGATGAAGAAGCCGCCTTCTCATGTTCAGCATAGCGTTGCTTGCCAAGTGCAGCTGTGGACTTGCCACGGACAGAAGCAGCGATCTGTCGCTTGGTTAGTTTCTTGACAAAAACACCATCCACATACTGGTAGCCCATACTTGCTACAGAGTTAGCTCCAATAACCTGAGTACTCCAGGTGTCCATTTGATTCACAGGAACAATCTGCTCCCCATAGAACTGCAGCAATGCAGTGATAACATGTGCAAATGGAAGTGCCCTGTTCTCGTCCTGAACACAAGATGCCATATGGCCAAATATCACAATTCCCAAGTTCACAGGAATACCTCTTTTAAGATGAAACATCAGATTCCAATCTCTTGGCATGACAGTGTCGATGCTGCCAATCCGAGGGGCCAAGCAAGACATTACTGCCTTGTGAAACATCCGGTTGCTGAAACTCAGCCCGGTGTTCTGCAGATATCCGCTGACAGCAACCACCTCACCATCGTTGATGGTCTGATAAGCTTCCAGCTTTCCTTCACTGATCACCCTCAGGTTGTTAACAAGATCAGATTCAAAGAGGCGGCAGACATCAAACACAGAGAAAACAAAGGTTTTCTCATCTACCAACACCTTGATGAATTTAATGAGAGAATCTTCCTTATGAAAGGTAATATTGGCATAGAATTCCTTGACCTTTGAGATGGAACTGATGCCATCATATTCACAAAAGGATCGCCAGGTCAACCTTTCAAACATCTCAGCAAAGCAGAGCTCATGTTGAGTAAACCAATCAAAGTCTACACGCTTACATGCAGCAATGTTGCGCTTGGTCATGTTTCTATTCGGCATAGTATCATCAGCAAGAATCCGATTTAATTCAGCCAGAGAAACATACTGATCAACCGCAGGAATAAAAACAGAGGAATCTGCATTTCTCACTTTCTTGTGAATAGGAGAGCCAGAATGCATACCATCCCTTATACCAGCATAAGGTCGCTTCATCCTGGTGCGAGAGCCAACACCAAGAGAAGAGCGAATCGGAGGATTCTGAACAGAGCCGATCACCTCCACATTCTCATCCTCATCAGGAGTCTCTTCAGCCAAAGAGTCCTGTTCATCGGCGCTCTGGAAATCCTCAGGATCCTCAGCGCTTTTCTTGCCTTTTTCGTCTTGAGTCTCCTCATCAGAAGCAGGGGAGTTTGCTGCTTTCGGAGACGCAGAAGTAGACTTGGTAACCGCCTCCGGTGGAGCGGTTTCCTCCTCAACATCGAGGGTTTTCTCCGTAGCACCCTCAGGTTCGCCAAAAGTGGTGGCATCACCAGTCGAAGCCACATTGTCCTTGGCAGGAACCGGAGCAGGTGTCTCCTTGGTCTCAGTGACCACCGGAGCAGGGGTTTGCATCATCGAGGGCTCCCCCTCAGTAACTGACGGAGGAACCACAACAGGTAGTTGCTGGGCAGAAGCAGCCACAGCCTGTGACCGTTTCTTGGGAGTTCCCTTGCCCTTTCCAGATTTCGCGGATTTGGGTGCCATTTTCGGAGGAGAAATGGAGAAGAAGGAAGAGGGTCGAGGTTGAAGAAGAAACGAGGGAAGTTAGGGATTTGAAAAGAAACCGTAGGTGGTTTTCTTTTTATAAAATGTTTTGTAGAATAAAGAAGGAAATAAAAAGAATGGGAATGAAATGGCACCATTGGAAATTTTTATTTTCCTATCAAAACTTTCTCAAAATAATTAGATGACAATATTATCATCTCAGAGATTTGGATTACATATCCCTAATTCATTTCGTAAATACTCAAACCTCTCCTTGTCAAGCGGTTTAGTAAGTATATCAGCAAGCTGTTGCTCAGTATTTATATACTGAATATCAACTTTACCGCTTTGTACATTATCACGTAGAAAGTGATGTCTTAACTCAATATGCTTAGATCTTGAGTGATAGACAGGATTTCGTGATAAATTAATTGCACTTGTGTTATCACACATTATTGGAATAGAATTAAAATGAAGATCATAATCTTCGAGTTGTTGTCGCATCCATAGTAACTGCGCACAGCAACTAGCTGCTGATACGTATTAAGCCTCAGCTGTGGATAGAGCGACAGTTGTCTGCTTTTTAGAGAACCAGAAAATAAGCATATTTCCCAATAGTTGGCAAGTACCAGACGTACTTTTCCTATCAATACGACATCCAGCATAGTCAGCATCTGAATATCCTCTAGGATCCAGCAACGATTCTCTTGGATACCACAGACCTAAGCTAACAGTTCCTGCGAGGTATCGAAAGATCCTCTTAACTGCAGCAAGGTGTGACTCTTTTGGAGCAGACTGATATCTAGCGCATAAGCATACGCTGAACATCATATCTGGTCGTGAAGCAGTAAGATATAGCAATGATCCTATCATACTTCTGTATAGCTTGGAATCAATTTTCTTTCCACTTTCGTCTTTATCAATTTTGGTATTACTACCAATTGGAGTTGACAAAGGTTTAGCATTCTCAAGATCAAATTTCTTGAGCAATTGTTTGCTGTACTTTTCTTGATGGATGAAAATTCCATCTTCCGTTTGTTTAATTTGAAGTCCGAGGAAGAAAGTAAGTTCTCCCATGAGACTCATTTCAAATTCTCCTTTCATTAGATCAGAGAATTCATTACATAATTTTTCATTAGTTGAACCAAATATAATGTCATCAACATATATTTGAGCAACTAAAAGATCGGCATCCTGTTTCTTAAGAAACAATGTTGTATCAATTTTTCCACGCCTATATCCCTTTGCTATAAGAAAGGAACTAAGCTTTTCGTACCATGCTCGTGGAGCTTGCTTAAGCCCATACAAAGCTTTAGAGAGCTTATAAACATGATTACGATACTTTGGATCGGTGAATCCAGGAGGTTGTTCAACATAGACTTCCTCATTTATATCACCATTTAGGAAAGCACTTTTCACATCCATTTGAAATAACTTAAAGTTATTATAGCAAGCATACGCTAGGAGTAAGCGTATTGCTTCTAGACGCGCCACTGGAGCGAACGTTTCATCATAATCGATGCCTTCTTCTTGTGAGTAACCTTTTGCTACAAGTCTAGCTTTGTTTCTTACAACATTTCCAGACTCATCAAGTTTATTTCGATAAACCCATTTTGTTCCAATAATGGAACGATCATTGGGTCTAGGTACTAAATTCCAAACTTTGTTTCTCTCAAATTGGTTCAGTTCCTCTTGCATAGCAAGAATCCAATTAGGATCATCAAGCGCATCATCAATGCCTTGAGGTTCATCTTGAGAGATAAAAGCAGAGTGTTCACAGTACAAACTCGCTGTATTGCGGGTTCGCACTCCTGTGTGCAAAGAACCTATTACTTGATCAATAGGATGTCTTTTCTTGTATAACGAGGGAACACGATTCTCAATTTGAATATCCTGGAAATCACTAGAAGCATTTTCAGTGTGTGCAGCAGGCACTTGCTGTACATCGGCTACAGTGTTTCCGTTCGGATTATTGTCAGCAATCATTTGCTGGGAGGTTTCATTTGATGTTGTTGTTGAGGATTGTGCTACTGCTTCCACAGCAACTTCCTCCTGTGTCAGAGAATCATCAATTTTAACATTGATAGACTCTTCAACAGTTAGAGTTCTTTTATTAAAAACTCTATATGCTTTGCTCGTTAGGGAGTATCCTAAGAATATGCCCTCATCAGATCGAGCATCAAACTTTCCAACACCATCTTTAATGGGTCTCAAGATATAACACTTACTTCCAAATGGATGAAAGTATGAGATATTAGGCTTTCTGCCTTTATATAACTCATAAGGCGTTTTACCTAAAGAGTGCCTCAAATGAATACGATTTGAGATGTAGCATGCTGTGCTTACAGCTTCAGCCCAAAGATTTTTAGCAACCTCACTTTCCAGCAACATAGTTCTCGCCATGTCTTGTAAGGTTCGATTCTTTCGCTCTACAACTCCATTTTGCTGTGGAGTATATGGAGCAGAGAAATTATGGTTTATACCATATTCTTCACAAAAAGAAGTAAAGTCATGGTTTTCAAATTCGGTACCATGATCCGTTCTTATGCTTCTTAGAGAAACACCTTTCTCATTTTGAAGTTGTTTGACTAAAGTTTCAAAGATTGCAAACGCATCACTTTTGTGAGCTAAGAATTTAACCCAAGTGAATCTGGAAAAGTCATCTACCACAACTAATCCATAACGTTTACCTCCAAGACTTTGAGTCCTTGTTGGACCAAATAAGTCCATATGAAGTAAATCAAGCGGGGCTTTGCTTGAAATCATATTTTTACTTTTAAAGGATATCTTTGTTTGTTTGCCAATAGAACAAGCTTTGCAAACTTGATCATTGTCAAACTTGATTTTAGGCAATCCCTTAATGATGTCCTTTTTGACAAGTTTGGACAGCAAGTCGTAGTTAGCATGTCCCAACTTTCTATGCCACAGAGTAGCTTCGTCCTTAACGGACAAGAGACAATTTTCTCCAGCAGAGATGTTCTTAAAGGACAGGATATAGATGTTTTTCTTGCGTTCACCAACGAAGCAAGTGACACCATCCCATGAAACGTTACATGTTCTCTCATTGAAAGAAACATTGTAACCTTTAACATAAAGAACTCCTTCAATGGTTAGGGAGTTAGAACAGCAAATGGTTCCTGTTCCTTTAACCATCCCTTTTCCATTATCACCAAAAGTGACGGCACCACCATCCTGGAAAACCAGTGTGGAGAATAAGGAGATATCTCCTGACATATGCCTCGAACAGCCACTATCTAAGTACCATACATGGTCCTTAGTGATGGACTTGAAGCATCCCTGAAACAGAGAAAGAATTTAAGTAAGTCGTTGCTTCCATTTAACAATAGAACCATCAACTTTAGAAGTAATGCCAAGCATGTCATTTCGCCGCACATGGCAATTTTTAATGAAATGATCCGGCTTTCTACAATAGTAACAAAGCCTAGGTAACCTTTGAATAATAAAATAAGACTCGCCATTCCTAACATGAGGGGGAACATATTTCCCATGTCGTGAATGTTTCTCATTTCCAGAATCATGCTTCTCATGCATACATAATTCTGTTTTGTTGTTTACAGCATCAAGTTGCTGCTGCAGCTCCTCAATCATTAATTTGGATTGAGAAAGTTTCTTTGTCGCTTTCTTAGCCTTTGCTGATAACTCTTCCTTTAGAGAATCGTTCTCAGCACTCAAGAATTTATTCTCCTTCTTAAGAGCCTTATTGTTTGCGGATAAAGACTCAATTTTATCATAAAGTTCGGAGAAAAGATTCTCAATATCTTCAGCAGACAGATCAGAAGGTGAGAAAGCATTTACCTTCTCAGTATCAGCATCAGTTTGCGCCATATAGCAGATGTTTGCTGTTTCGTCATCCTGATCTGATTCTTCGTCACTATCACTCCAAGATGCCATCATGGCATTTTTCTTATATTTTGAAGGCTTGCCCTTCTCATTCAAGAGTGGGCAATCTGGTCTCAAGTGACCAGGTTTATTGCACTCAAAGCACACCCCACCTTTATTTTGGTGTGATTTTGTATTCTTCTTTTTAATCTCTCGCTTTCCTTTAAAGCGATTTTTGCGAAGATACCTTTTGAATTTCTTTGCCATCAAGGAAACTTCATCCTCAGAATCAGATGAAGATTCATCCTCGGATTCATCGGACATTTCGGTACTTCCCTTGAATGCAACAGCATTGATCTTCTTATCATCAGCAACCTTGTTCTCATTTTCGTAAGCAACGAGAGAACCAAGCAAACTGTTGAAGACTTAAGTTTGTCAAATCTTTAGCTTCTTCAATTGCCGTCTTCTTGGTTTCCCAAGTTTTAGGCAATGAGCGAAGTTTCTTTCTGACCAACTCAGAATTAGAAAATTGTTTTTGCCAAGTGATTCCATGGGCATTAGTAATTTCGGTGAGTCTATCAAACATTTGATTTATTGACTCATCCTTTTTCATCTTGAATGCTTCCGTATTGAGTTACTAAAGCATTTATTTTGGACTCCTTGACTTGTTCTGTTCCTTCATAGATCAAAGCAAGTCTATCCCACATTTCTTTCGCTGTCTTACAAGTAGAGACGCGATTTGAACTCATTTCCAGCAAGAGCACACACAAAGTAGTGCTTTGCTTTAGTGTTCAGCGAGATAATTCCTCTTTCTTTCAAATTCATGTCGAGTGTCGCTGGGATTTGATGGAGGAATTACAAAGATCTCCTTCCATTATAATCTGCCAGCAATCGGCAATCTTTTGCTCCTATGAACAACTCCATTCTCATCTTCCAATATGAGAAATGTTGTCCAGCGAAGAGCGGTGGACGTTCGGTCGAATGACCATCAGTCAAGAGCATCGACATTCTGTTCAGTACTCAGCAGCACCTTATTGTGCTTTAATGTAAGACTTTCAGCAACAAGCTGTTTGATTCAGCAACAAGCTGTTTTGGTTCAGCAACAAGCTGTTTTGATTCAGCAACAGAGTTCTGTACTAGCAATCACACAGAAAGCTTTCCAGCAAAACCCGCTCTGATACCAATTGTTGGGATCGTTTATGTACACTAAGAGGGGGGGTGAATTAGTGTTTATCACTTTTTCGCCCTTTCTCGGTGTAAGCGGAAGCTGTACTGTATCACAGCAGAGCGTTTTCTCAGAATGAGAAATACCTTACTGTAACTGTTACGATTTTGTCGAGTAGGTTTTCGTACGAGGTGTTGCGCGATCGTAATGGACACAGTGATTTATAGTGGTTCGGCCTTAATTGACCTACGTCCACTTTCCACCAACAAGGTGATTCCACTATATAAAATAATGGGTGCAAAGAGCCCTTACACTAGGCGTATGTTCCTCTCACAAAGTGGAGATTTAGAATCCCGTATATTAGATGGATCACTCCTGGCAACGGTCAGCTCCTCACACAGTGGACGTCTTCTCGTTTCCAGCAGAATGATGCTCTAGCTCAGCAGTTGATTGCTCAATGGATTCCACACAGCTCGTTGTCGCTTAATTTAAACCTTACTTATCAAAGAGCACAGACAACGTTATGTTAGAGTATAAATCCTCGCAGATAACTCCTTACGGTGAAGAATGTATTCTCAGAGAGGTAGATCGTTTCTGCTTCACAGCGACGGATTGCTTCAGCACTTTATCGTCCAGCAGAGGATTTTCCACACAGATCTTGTCTCTCCTTAAGATAAGCCTGCACTTGCTTAAGAGACAACCACAAAGTTGAACCACAAAGATCACGAAGATAGGAACCACGAAGATCACAAAGAAAACTACAAAGCCACTTTAGGAAGGTATCCGTCCTACACTCAGTTCGGACGTGGAACGGGTTACCACAGCCGTCGACTCACTGCACTGCACACCCAGTGCCTAGGGTGGAATTTTCCGAGTTCCGTTTGGCTTCTTCCACGCAAACCTGCTTTACTAAACCCTTCTGTATCAGTGCGTTTCAAGGACTTCTGCCACAGCACCCTCTGTGCTCGGGAGGAAGACTCTTTCCTACTCCGGGCGGCCGTTCCCAACCTTCCTGCCTTCTACCACTGCAGGCTACGAGACTTCTGGCGCGCACCCGCAGAGTGCGTGTCTAAAACTGTCGCAAACTCCGTAGGCTCGAGGACTTCCCGTGCGAAAAAAAGACACGACAAGAACAAGGCTTCTTGCCGATGGGTCAGCAACCGGTTACTGAATTCAGAGCAGGTATTCACTTTAGCTTCCCTCAGACGATTCGCCGGCTGCTCGTTGAACGCACCGAGGACTCCACAGTTGTCCCTATCAGACCATTCAAGGGATCTGACCTAAGCCCCTTGACACTCTCACTAGCAGCTTGCAAGAGAAAGAACCAGGAGGGACACTTAGCACCTTCTGCTCTTCGTCGACGCACAATGCTCAACACAGACCAACAGACCACACAGAATCACAACTGGACCACACAGATCACACAGACGCACAAAAAGCAGGTTTTCTGTCGTCTCTGGTCAGGGTATAAAGAAGAACGAGGACGAAAATCGTTCTAGGCAATCAACAAGATGTATTTGCCAAAAATTGCCAGCGAGGACACAGCATCGGGTCTGCTCAACGTTTGCTGTGTTTAAAAAGGAAAAGACACAAACGGTAACTTCCGTTTCTTATCTCAATCTAATAGATTATTTCCTATCTCAAACATCATATATAATCAATATATTTAAATTAAATATATTTAATTTGATATTTTCTTCCTATTACTGCGAGACGGTTTGTTGCAGGGGGAATCAAAGGATATATTTTGTTTCAACAGGAATAATTATCTGAGATAGGATTAAAAATATATCTTCGAATAAATCATGATTATTAAAAATATGTTTCCATATTTTCAAATTCTATGCGTAATATCACAGTAACAGTGTACTGGAACGCAATAATATAAAACTGCTACTAGCTGTGGTTCAGCAACGTATTGCTCAAGCTCATCACTAAGAATGAACAACATAAACTTGTGAAAACATTATTACTGACCACCAAGTAACTTGTCGATCAACCACCAGTTACACTGTCACTTAAGTTAATCATCAAAACCAGGTCAACACAATTCATGCTTGAACACAACCAATCAAAACACTTAAAACGACGGGAACTAACTCAAATCAAGGCACAATAATGTGATCAATATAACTCTACTTTCGTTATTTAGAGTTATCCACTTGTCAACAGTCTTTAACTATCGGATCCTCTCATCTGACATTACTTTTGTAAAGGTTACTCCCACCTTTGCCTTGACCATACTTGATCCTCTCATTCGTGGTCCATATATTACTAAGGGTCCTCCCATTCTTATAAAAATTTGGTCGGGTCCTCCCACCCGAACATTCATCCTTTTCGAGGTCTTTTTCCCAACACTTCTTTAAATTGTCACATGTATGAAGAATTCCAAAACTCTTCGTCATTTCGTGATACATATCGAATCGATACTCTCACTTATTAATCGAAAAGTCTTCTTTTCATCCACATTCTACCAACCCACTGAACTATTTTCCACCAAACTAATACAACTTAACATAACCAACGAGTTATCGCACAAGCCCACATTAAAACGTACTCAATGACATTCATCACCTCTAAGGAGATGCTAGTATAAAAGCTGAGGAGTTTTATGGTCGTAAATAGAAAGGAACAAGGTCGTTACCTCGTGCATACTCCAATCGGGTCTCTCCTTCACCCATTCTTTCGGTCGGGCTCTCCACCATCCGAGCCTTGTCCTCCCTTCGTTGCAATCTCCATCTTTTACTTCTTCTTTACGCCCTCTATCTGATGCTCGGGACTTCACCACCACGAGTACTTTCTTTCCTCATCCCTTTTTACCCTTTTTCTTTTTATTTTTTCCTTCCGTTTTATTCTAATTTCGTTCCCCCCACTATCCATGATATTTTCTAAGGGCAAGGAAAAATAAAAGTTATCGTGGCCTCCTTTACACCAAAACATGTACCACAAGCTTTGACCATCCCATTGGTCAACTTAGTACATGTCTACTCTCAATAATCATACACGTTCAGTCTCGATATCCGTATATGTCAACCCTGAGTTATTGGAACTTGTCAATCTCCCCTGAATTCTCACAAGTTTTTCTTTTTTCGGGATATTTCGTGAACCATTTTATGCGAAATAGGGTCTCTACTTTATTACAAATTTTTAGACATAGTACTCTTAAATCGGTATTTTAAAATACATAATTTCGCTCTTCAAAAAGTATTCTATTTTTTCAAATATCGATTCCGGTTGATAAAAAATAAAAGTAAAACTGTATGGAATTTATTTCAGGAAACACGTTTTTTTTTAGGAAGGAAATCTATGTTCGGCTTAACCACTCGCTCAAGACGTGATTTTGGGGGGGGTTTGGGGTTTCCTTTGACTAGGGACATTGTTTTGCTTACTTCCCGTATTCTGACCTAATGTCACTCTTTCACATCCAGACTATCTTAGTCGGTTCATACAACGGTGCAACATCAGTGCAGCTTCATCAAGCTAATGCAACTCCTTCAACATCTCAAAGGCTCTCTACACTTTGGATTGTCCGTTCTTCCTGTTGATAAATCGTAACTCACACGGACGCGGAATTGAATGGGTTGCCCAAAGACATGCCGATCGGACAACTAGTTATGCCATCTTTAATGGTCAAACCTCATCTCTCGGCATTCCAAGAAGCAAGCCACATTCTCTCAAAGCTCTACAGAAGCCGAATACTGAGCTCTCGAATGTGTTGTTGTTGTCGTTACCTGGTTGTCTTCCCTAGCCTGACGAGTTTCCACGTTTATTCATCTCTGACACGTTTCTCTTCTTATTTGTTGCAATAATTTGGGTTGTCATGTATCTCACCGCAATTCTCGTTCAACATCAACGTACTAAGCCAATGTTGATATCGACTATTCACTTCGTTCGAGAACATGTACAATCTGGTTCTTATTGTCATTAAATATATTCCAAGCCACGATCAGAAGGTTGATATTTTTTATCAAGGATTCTTGACGAACGGTTCATTTGTTGAATCAACGCAACAATCTCTTACTCAGTTTCGAGGTCTACGATTTGGGGGTTAATACGACAGTGTGTTGGAAGTTTTTTATATCGTTTGGTATAGTTCTGAGTAACAAGATATCTGTCATCAAATCTCTCAAACTATAACAACTAAGTATTCTTCGTACCCGTGTTGATATGGTTGTATCGTAAGTAGATATAGAACAATTAATCGAGGATCACCATTTGACCTCGATCGAAGGGGGGTCGACGGGGGCGGCGGCGGGATGGCGGCGATTGCATACGCATGTTGTGAGCCAAGAAAGTCGGGGAGTCGATGTTGTCATTGATACCCCTCATCTCTCCCTCTCTTTTTCTCTCGAGAAAGAAAGTTCCCTCCGAACTATTTACATTTTCCATTCAACATTTCTCTGGTAAGCATTTCAAGTAAATTTACTAAAAATCACGTCACGTAGATATATAAACATTAGGCGAAAATTGTACCAAAATCTAGTTACAGTACCAACTTTTTTTTTCTTACGTCTCTCCCTTTTTCTGCCTCCCATTTATTAAATATCATTATTTATTTATTTTAAATAGAACTATAAACCAACAAAAAAATTTACTACTATACCCGGGCAAAACTAAATCCTTATAAAACCATTTGTAGTTAAATTTTAAGGGTATAATTAATAGAATTTGAGTTCCAAGTAGTTGAGCACTTTTAATGTATGGATGAATTTCTTATCTGGACTAGACAACCCGTAAAAATTAATTACCACCATATCTTATTCTATTAAATAATATTCTAATTTAATTCCCATTTCTACTATGTATTTTTCTTAAATCGGTAGTATAATATAGTGTTTTTTAATTTCAAGCATATTGTTATATGTTCATTACTTGTTCTAATAACCTTTACGGGCGACTACAATTTTCTCCGTAATATTTTGTTCAAGTGTTACGTTTGAAACACAATTTTCGCGCCAACAGAAGCAAAGCACATACAAAGGGGATAAAAGTCAATTGAGAATTCGACGACAATGAGCGGAGCACTTCGTTGCAGCGAACAACAACTCA